>JAFEMH010002965.1:0-298888 GCA_022495995.1 Adenophora triphylla var. japonica | reverse complement strand
ATAGGGCAAGCCTTGCTTGATACGTAAAAAGTATAAAATAGTACTCTGGGGCTGGGTTCTCATGGTACTAAATCGCTGGGGAAGCCAAAGGACATCCCAAAGTAAAAATTGGATATCTTTATTTAATATGATCTGAATTTCATTGTGCATCAAAGGAGTACTTAGAGAAGCTGTGATGACCAGGTGGAAAGTAAGAGAGCCGCCGCAACAAGATCCCGTCAGAAATAAGAGTTTGATCAAAAAAGCAGCGTAACAAATACATATTACAATTAACAATAATATTAATATTCAATTCAACCATACAAAATAACAAGTTTCGATTGAAATATGAAACATAAGTAATAACATTGTCTTAAAATAATAGTAAGCAAATAAGATCTAAACAAATACATATTACAATTAACAATATTAATATTCAACCATACAAAAATAAATAAAGTTTGGATTGAAACATGAAACATTAATAATAACATCACAATAATAACATCACCGATGAGAGCTCTGTGAGGTTTGTCCCCGATAGTAGGTCCGACGGGAAAGAACGCTCTCGTGCACGGCAGCAAGGGCTCTCGAATGCATCTAATATAGTCAAATAATCCTCTCAAACCTGGCTCGTAACTCCGGGCTCTGCCTCGCAAGAGACCGCTCAAGCCTCCAACTCGCGTATACCGGGCTCCCAAATGGCAGCTTCATCTTTCCAACCCCTCAAAACGATCCCCGCACCTCCCCCATCTAGCATCCTTTCTAAAGCCTCTCGGTCGTGACTTGCTCCCGAGCGATAACCTCTCCCCATCTGGCATCCTCCAAAGCATGTCGATTTCCCTTCGCTCCCGAGCGATCCTTGATCGCTCCCGCTTCAAGCTCCAAAATGCCCTCATGGTATCCCACTCGATCAAAAGAACTCCCGCCGGGTTCCTCGGGTTCTCGCTTCTCCTCCCCGACCACCCCGTCCTCTCCCGGAGTCCTCCTCTTCTCTTCCCGGCTTCTCATCATCCCTCCTCATCAACGGGATCCATTCTCATCATCAACACCGGGCATACGCCAATCCTCGGCATGTTCACCACTCTAAACGTGACCCCCTACCCGGCAATCTGGGACCTGGGTCCTCCCCGGGGAGTACCATTCCTTCAAACAATAAAGACCTCGTTGTCCGTCGCCCTCCTAGCCCCTCGCACAAACTTGTCATACCGCACTAAATCTTACCTCCGTAATAAAACCTCGTGCCCCCCATCAATCTCATCGCTGCTCGGGTTTTGGTTCACCCACACAAGCTTCGAGCAATCAATGTGACCATCCCCCCTATTGATATGTTTCCTTTTTGGTAAGGGCAAAATGCCCCTCACATCTCCGAACAAAAATATCAACCCAATCAGAATCACCCGATAACTCCTCAACCCCGTTCTCGCAAAAGGTTTACCATAGACATACATTCAATTGAGAGGGCTCTCCGTTTGCCAACCAAGACAATATTGTAGATAGACTCCTCTCGTAGAAAATAATTTCCAAGCCGGGTGAGAAAGAGAGGAAGCTCCTAAGGTATTTTTTTTTTGGCAGTGGCAATCTCGTGAGCTCCGAAAAGAAATGGACAAGTCCCCCCCCATCAACCTCGACCCTAGCTTCCTCCCTACCGATCAACCCCAAAGATTTCTCAACTCATCATAAGTCACTCGATAGGCTTCATCATTCATATGAAATCGAATAGAATTTTTCTTGTGACCTCTTGCCTACCTCCAAAGTTGAAAGGAACTCAAGTGCCAATATCTCAAATACGTAGATGGAGTCTTCCTGTGAAATTACCTTCCAATCCTTCGACTTGCGCCATCAATTCTCTGTCAAGTACTAACGCCTCTAAACCCAAATCGCTCTAACACCGGCAAATGAAGGAAAGTGGTGACTTGAAATTTCCTTACCCTCCAAATTCCGCCATTTTTTCTTTTCGAGCGCGCTGGTCAATTGGGTCAATCCCATAAACCGCGTCAATGATGACAGGGAAGCTGGGATCATTTCGGGACTACGGGCGGCGTGGTTTTGCCCTTACCCTCTTTGTTGCTAACAAGCCTCCCTCCAATTACTCTCTCCTTAGGAGGCATATTTTCAACACAAAAACCACCTATATATAAAGATGTGTAGTAGACACAAATTTTAGTAATAACATTATCTTAAAAGTAAATAGTAAGCAAATAAGATCTAAACAAATACATATTATATAGAAGTAACAATATTAATATTCAACCATACAAAAATAACAAGTTTGATTGAAACATGAAACTTAAGTAATAACATTGTCTTAGTAAATAGTAAGCAAATAAGATCTAAACAAATACTACTCAAACTAATCATCATCATTATCGGCCATATCAACATCATCATTATCGGTCATATCAACATCAACATCATTGATATTAGTAGTTTCAATCTCGACCCCATCAACTCCCTCTCGCACCCACGATGCTTCGTTAGCAACATTTTCATCCGTGATTTTGTGAGCAAAATGGTACCAATTGTGGAATCGAATCAAACTTGTTTATCATCATTCAATATATGTCGAAACTATCTCTTGGTGTAATCCTCATCACAACTTTCCAATCACTTTCTATAGGATCTTTAACATACCAAACTTGCTCGCCTTGAGATACTAATATGAATGGTTCATCAACAACTCGATTATCCTTATACAACTTGTGATTGAAGTTTACAAGAGTAAATTTTTGCTCATCTTCCATCTTGCATGTCCGGTTATCAACCCAATCACATTTAAACAATATAAATCTTATTGAGTTGCTATAACGAATTTCAAGGATCTCAATCAACTCCCCGTAGGCTAACATCCCCTACAATGGGATTATTATCCTTTCGGATTGCAAAACTTGTCACACTTGCATTCAAAGATGACTCCACTATTTTGAAGCTTTCCTCCGTCTATCGACATCCTTCACTCGAAATCGAAAACCATTTATTATGTAAGACTTATACCGCCTCGCATCCATATGAGGACCCAACGCAAGACTCGTAATTCTTTCGGGCACTACATCTTTCGTCAGGCATACCTTTTATAAAAAACAAAATTTAATAAGAAAATATTTAAAATGATAAATTGAAACTATTATATGAAGGTGGTTTCATACTTACATAATCCTTAAACCACTAACAAACTTATCATTATGTTCTTTTTCTATAAGATGTCGATTGATTACGAGGTAATGTCTCCTCAAATGTACACGATGCATTCGAGCATTGAAAATATGAATTAAGTATTAATTTGAAATATAAAAGATATAAGGAATGTAAGCCTCATGTAAGGAATCACTTACTCTAGGTATTGTTCAACATCTTCGATTGAAAAGCACATATCTACGCGCTTGTACTCGTGTGATGTAATCAAGGGTAATTACCTCTTCTTTTCCTTCAAAGCGGCCTAACTCATCACCTTCATCATCATTTCTTCTAGGACGATTGGACTTTGTCTCAATGTCATCCAAATATTGCGTACAAAAAGTCATGCATTCTTCACCACAATTGCCTTAGCTATGGAGGCCTCGGGATAGGCTCGATTTCGAACATATAATTTTAATGTAAGTAGAAACTCACAAAAACATTTACTTATGCTAAAGCAAATGTAAAAAGGAATTTAACTTTTTCAAAGTAAATTTAATATGGATGTACCTCTCTACCGGATACATCCAACGAAATTGTATCGGGCCCGTTAGCAAGGCCTCCTCGGCTAAATGCACCTAAGAAGTGCTCCATAACATCAAAGAAAGCCGGTGGGAATATTTTCTCGAGAGCGCATAGTGTGACAAACCCATCCGATCTTGTATCTTTTCGAGATCGCCAAAGCGTATTCACCTTTGAGGATAATTGCCTAAAGAAATTTGCCAACTCAATGATGTCTTTTACAATGTAAGTAGGCAACGCTTTTCGAACAGCCTAAAGTGGGAGTAGTTGTTGGAGCAAACTATGACTATCATGGCTCTTAAGACCCCAAATAGCTCTTTCCTCTAGATGTACACAACGAGATATGTTTGACGAGTAGCCATCGTGACTTTGACTCCCTTTAGAACTTTCAAGAATGTGTCTTTATGCTTCTTACTCATTGTGAACCGAGCCTGAGGCATAATTTCTTCGCGTATGGAAGCTTTTTTATATGCAAGCCGAATGTTCATCTCTTTTAGGTCTTTTTCTTGCTTTATCATTATCTTTTGATTTCAACGCAGTACCTAACAGAGTATGTAGCACATTATCACACACATTTTTTCAATGCGCATAACATCAAGATTATGACGAACATGATTATTTGCCCAATATGGCAACTCAAAGAAGATACTCCTCTTTTTCCAATTGTGACACAACTTAAGAACCTTTCTTTTCTCCAACTTGGCTTGTTGCTTCTCACCCTCTTCTCTTTTCCTCTTTTTAATAACATCTTCTATTTTATACTGCTTCCATATTTTCAACTTGTTTAAGCAATTTTGTTCCAAACAATAACTTGGGCTTATCTCTCACTTCATGAGTACCATCAAAAGATCTTTTATCCTTACGAAAAGCATGACTCCTAGGCAAGAAGCGTCGATGACCAATATAACAATACTTGCCACCATGATCCAACCATCGTGCTTGAGGTCTCACATTGCAACAAGGGCAAGCATATTCACCTTTAGTGCTCCATCCGCACAACATTGTATATGCAGGAAAGTCATTTATTGTCCATAATAGTGAAGTCGTAAAGTAAACATCTCGCTCCTTGATGCATCATAAGTCGATATACCATCTTCCCACAATTCCTTCAACTCATCAATTAACGGTTGGAGATACACATCTATCTTGTTGCCCGACCCTTTTGGGCCTCGAGTAAGCACCGACAAGAAGAAATATGGTTGTTTCATGCATAACCAAGGTGGAAGATTGTATGGCATAAGCACAACCGGCCAAGCACCGTGAGATATAGTCATTTGCTCAAAGGATTAAATCCGTCGATGCTAATCCCAATCTAACATTCCGAATTTCACTTGAAAATAATGGATAACGTTCATCGAATTCCTTCCACGCACAAGAGTCTCGCAGATGCCTCAAAGACACCATCGTCTATTCTTTTCGCATGCCATCTCATGAGTGTCGCGGTCTTAGATGACCAATACAACCTTCGCAACCTTGGCTTTAAGAGAAAATACCATACTTTCTTCATCGCTACCGCATTGGGAAGTTTATTCTTGCCACTTGTTTCCGCACCTTCACCGCTACCCCCTTCTTCTTGTTGCTTATATCTAGAGGCTCCACAAATTTCACATTTAGTAAGTTTTTCTGGGCTTCATTTCGAAACAACATACAATGATTAATGCACGCGTCCCACGTTTTATAGCTAAAACCCAAATCTGCAATCATCTCAGACGCCTCACGCATAGGAACTGGCACCGAGGCAATGCCCTAATGAAATTTTTTAATAAAGAAGTAAATCCCTTTATCGGCCACTCGATAATTAGCCTTCCAGCCGCATAAGTTCTACAATAAATAAGAGTACCGTAAACTTATCACACCCTTCCCACAAGGCTTGGATCGCATCTCTCAAAAGTCTAAGAAACTTTTTAAGTGCGGATGCATCCGATTGTACGATTTCTTCAATTCCCGGGCCGGGTTACTATCCCAAGCATACCCATCCCTTCATGTACCATTCGCCTCATACAATCTTGCACGCCCAATTCAATTTCAATGCCATCTTCATTGTCCTATCATTATTATCATTCTTACGCGCCGAAATGTACTCTTCCCCGTGCCTAATCCAATTCTTGTAATCTTTTGAAATCCCACTTCAATACAATGTGATTTCACGGTTGCACGGTCTTTTTGGTAACGATTTGCGCATTTTTTACAAGGACAATATATTTCTTTAACACCAATGCATTCTTTTGAGAATGCAAAATCGAGAAAGTTGTTTCAACCCTGCATATACTCATTTCATTTGAAATTCGATTATCCAAATCAATCCAACTTTTGTCCATATATGACTTGACTTGATATTTTTTACGTTAAAATACAACCAATATATAAGACCGAGAGACACAAATTTTAGAATAAAAATAAACTCATAAACAAATATAGTCTAAATATGTACAACTTTTGTCCAAATATAGATAATACACATTGTCGGAGCCTAGCCTATTAGTCGAACTCTGGGCCCATGATATAATATAACCCTACGACAACATTCATTCGTTCTCTCTCACAAGCCCCCCCCCCTAATTGAGAAGCTAATTTAAGGAACTAGGCTTTTGAAGTCCTCTTTGCATGCTTCGTACGATAGAGATAAAGTGGGAAGAACAATGGTCTCAATTTACCCCATTCCATGTAAACTATCAACTATTATATTTCTGGGATGTTCCGCTACAAGAGTCCACTTTAATAAGAGGAGTGGAAGTGGATCGCAAAGAATTGACCATTCCCATACTACAAACTAGCAACATAAAGCCTCGTACATACCAACAACAACAACAACAACAACAACTAAAATATGGTTAGTTAATTTAGTTCATTTAGGCCCTTATCTTTAAATAGAAAGGTTAACCCTTTTATCCTTCAAACTAAAATATGGTTTTTATTTATCTTATCTTTCATTAATCGCTGTAATAAATATTACAAGGCGGATACATAATATATGTACTAGCTTGTCGACCATTTCACACATATACAAACAAACAAGAATGGAATGGAATGAAATGAAATGTGTGTTTGTGTGTGATCGTAATAAAAATAGAAAATGCTGAAAAAAATACTTGGCGAATTCCAATGCTTTAAAGAAACAATAAACAAAATGATCCAAAAAGATACATCCATCGAGAATAGTTTACAAGGAAGTGGACCGTAATAATATAGTCATGCATTTAATAAGAGGAGCGGAAGTGGACTGCAAAGAATTGACCATTCCCATACTACAAACTAGCAACCTAAAGCCTCGCATACCAACAACAACAACAACAACAACAAGAATAAAGAACACCACCAACAACAACAACAATAGCAACAACAACAAAGAATAAAGAACAACAGAGAACAAAAAAACCTAGAAATTAAAAGTAAATCGAAAAGGGGAAGAAATGTATACCGATTGTTGTAGATAGAAGAAATCAAAGGTACAATCAGTGTCAATTGTCCCGGCCGGAGGAGAGAGAGAGAGAGAGAGAAATCGAAAAGATTTTCAATAATCCACCACACCAACACCAAGAACAACAAATTAAAACCAAAAATTAAAAGGCTATACTGTTGATTCGTTCTTCACCGCGGCGATAGGAAAAAGGGTGGTCACCGCGTCGCTTCGTGCCCTAGGTAGAGGAGAGAAAGAGAGAGAGACAGGGAGGGAGAGAGTGCGCGAAATGAGTGTGGAAAATTTGGGTTTCCCGGTATTTATTGACATTTACGGCGGACGCGTATACCACCGCCGAAAAAAGTATCTATATACGGCGGACGCGTATACCACCGACGAAAAAAGTAACTATTTACGGCGGTTAATAATAAACCGACGTATATAATTTCAATCTCATATACGTATATACCAAATGTATGTACGTAGCATATTTACGGCGGCTTAAACCGCCGTATATAATAAATATATACGGCGGTTGTGTTTACCGCCGTATATATATCTATATACGGCGGACGCGTATCAGCCGCCGTAAATGACTGCCGTAAATACCCTACTTTCTTGTAGTGTCGTATTACATTATTTAACTTTGATCGATATTTAATTAAATATATTGTTGTACTAATTTTGGTTAGGAAAATTGTTTAAATAATCGTATTTGTTGTTGTTTTCTTTGTTATTTACTTTTCTATATTTATGTTAAATATCACTATTTCATATTATATTTTTTAATCTTAATTGATATTTAATTAGAGTATATTGTTGTAATAATTTTGGCTTAAGGTAAATTATTCTATTTTCGTGTATCACTGTTTGCAGAAGGTGAAGCTCTAGGGTTCTCGCCGCCGTTCGACGCTCACCGTAGAAGGAGTCGACCGGTAAGAGTTCATATCCAAACCTGTATTTTCAGCTTCATATTTTTTTATTTGATTCAGAATCATAGCATAATGAAATACATGTAAGTTCCAAAACACCCCAACCCTTCATCCTTACTAATCTAAACCTAATTAAAATCCCCAGTACAGCTCCGTTCCTCTCTCAGCCGCACCCTACTCCCTCCTTTCCCTCTCTCTCCATTATTTCCAAATTGAATTTAAGAATAGGGTATCTCTTTGTTTCACAGATGGTGAGAGTGAGGGATGAAGGGATGGGGGTATTTTGGGAAGTATATTTTTCATACATGTGTGCTTGGAAGGTGCTTTGTCTCGAATGTCGTTGATGAAGTTATTAAATGAATTATGATGTTGAGATTTACTTTTTTGATTAACATTCTGTACTACCTATTCAGCTGCCATTGTTACTCTTTTATCATTTTTTTTTTATTTTTCTTGCAAGATTCAAACTATCTTCTTCAAATAAATATAATTGGCCTAGTTTTTCTTTTATTTCTGCTATGTTTTCTTTTTACTAGTACCATCGTGAACATCTCGACAAATAGAAAGTTATTTTTTTGAACCTTTGCAATGTATTGAACAGTTCTGCAACAATGCTTGCATCCGGGTGGAACGAAAAAGATCTGCAAGGACAAGCATTCTGAACTAACTAATGCCGAGAATGCTGCAGTGCAGGCCCACAGGTATGGTGACTCCTTCACTTGGACGTTATTTAAACTTATGTTGGAGGTGTACATTAATTTGGCTTCTTTTAGTACTTTATCTTTCTCTAGAAATAAGGTAAGGTGCGATGCTCTGTAAAGGATTTGACTTCCTAAATAAATTTCTGGACTTCTCCCCCTGTTAACTGTCGTGCGGTTATGCTTGTTATAGTATGCTTAAAGCTGCTCTCTCTGCATATCTATCTATATCTTTATTATGATCACAAAAGAATTCTGAATTTTAAGTAGGAACTCGAGTAGTCTAGCAGCAATGCTACTGAAATTAGGTGATCCATCTTTTATGGCTTCACTCCGCTTTTAACCCAAACAATTAATATCGATTTAAATTTGCCTTTTGTGTCCACTGGAATATCATGTTTATTGTTCAGTTTATGCAAGTTTTTTTCTTGAACCCGTTTCTTATTCACTATCACTATCAACAACAACAACAACAAAGCCTTAGTCCCAAAATAATTTGGGGTCGGCTAACATGAATCCTCATATGTTATCGTGAAAAAAAAAATAAATAAAATAATTAAATTAAAAAAAATAATAATAAATAATAATGAGAAGGATGAACTGCGGCGCAGGTATGATGAGGTTATCTAAACTTAATTTGGAGGTAACTTATCATTAATTTGGCTTCTATTAGTACTTTTCTAAGTGAGACTTTCTCTGGAAAAAAGGTGCGATGCTCTATTATAAAGGTTTTGACTTCCTAAATAAATTTGTAGACTTCTCCATTTGTTAACTGTCGTGCAGTTATGCTTATTATAGTGTAGGAGTTGTCATTAATATTCAAAGGTGCTCTCTCTCTATATATGTGTGTCAGTGTGTGTGTGTGTAGTGCCGTTCTCATACGCATTGATGCGTACGCACTTGTTAAAAAATTGCTGAGTCAGCCTTTTACCGTTTCTTTCTCCTGTGAACGGCTTACTCTCTCTCTCTCTCTCTCTCACTTAATTTAGCCCATTCTCTCTCTCCTATACCATTGAGGAAAAAAACAGCATCCATGTAAATCTGTGATTCAAAAACGACCATTTGCAGCAAACAAGCACAAGGACAGATCTCTCTGTTCGTTTTAAAATTGTCTTTAATCTTGAAATAGAGTATTAATTTAAGTTGAATATCACAAATTTAGCTGACAACTAAATTCTTTTAACCATACTCTTCTATACGAAGAAACATCCAAAGACCAATTTGATCGAAGAACCAATACCCCCAAGAGCATCCTCGTTGATAATAGCTCCCCATAGTCACAATAGGGTATACAAGCAATCAGACAACACTCAAAAGGCCAAAGTGATTCAAACCCACTACAAACAGAGTATGATGAAATTGAAGAACATATTAAAAATTGAAAAAGTAAGTCTAGAAAAACAATGAAGGCTTCAATAAACAAGAAGAGATAAGAAATATGGGATCTTGAGTTTTTTTTGTTGTTGCTATATTTCAAAATCTTAGAAACAAATCATTCAAAATTTAGGAGAAAAAAAAAAAAAGGAGAGGAGGAACCCTAGTTTAGTTGAATCTTGTAAAATAGGTTAACACAACTTGCTGAATCTTCCCAAAAGCCGAATAAAAGGAAAAATCATGGCCAGAGATCAGATTGGAAGATGAAATGAGATCAGGAAGAGAGAAGGGTGAGAGTAAAGGAGTCAAAATGGAAGAAAGAGAGAACGGAAAGAGAAAAGTAGTCAAAATGGAAGAGAATGAAAGAAGGAGAATTAGACTTTTGCCAGCTCAGCCTGACTCAGCTAACATTTGGAGAGTGCGTGCGCATAGGAAACGTACTGTATATGTGTGTGTGCGTGGCTATCTATCTATATCTATATAATGATTACAAGAGAATTCTGAATTTTAAGTAGGAACTCAAGTAGAGACAGGTCTAGCATGCAATGCAATGCTCTACTGAAACTTTTAAGGCTTGACTCCGCTTTAACCCAAACAATAAATATTGATTTAAATTAGCTTTTGTATCCACTGGAATGTCATGTTTCTCGTTCAGTTTATACATGTTTTTTTTCTTCTTGAACCTGTTTCTTATTCAGTATGTTTAAGTTATTTTCTTGAATCTTTCCAATGTATTAAACAGTTTTGCAAGGGAGCGTATGTTCGCACGGTGGCAGATCAACAAGTACGAGGATTGTCTGATTTCCCGTGGACGTTCATTACCGAGATGTGTACAATGCGGTTCTCGTCATCGGTGATCCATCTTTTTTAAGGCTTGATTCCACTTTTAACCCAAACAATCAATATTGATTTAAATAAGCCTTTTGCATCCCACTGGAATATCATGTTTCTTGTTCAGTTTATACATGTTTTTTTCCTTGACCCTGTTTCTTATTCAATATGTATAAGTTATTTTCTTGAACCTTTGCAATGTGTTGAACAGTTTTGAGAGAAGGATGTAGTGCAGGTCACTAATGCTGAGAAGAATGTAGTCCAGGTCACTAATGCTGAGAAGGATGTAGTGCAGGTCCCCAGGTATGATGACTACTTATCCTGGAGGTTCTTTAAACTTAATTTGGAGGTAATTTATCATTAATTTGGCATCTATTAGTACTTTTTTTAAGTGACACTTTCTTTTTAAGAAAGGTGCGATGCTCTATAAAGGATTTGACTTACTAAATAAAGTCATGAACTCTAACCATCAGGCTAAGACCCCGCGTGCTCTCTCTCTCTCTCTCTCTCTCTCTCTCTCTCTCTATATATATATATATATATATATATATATATATATGTATGTATATATATATGTATGTATGTATATCTGTCTATATCTATATAATGATTACAAAAGAAGTCTGAATTTTAAGTAGGAACTCATATAGCGACAGGTCTAGCATGCAATTTTATTGAAATTAGGTGATCCTTCTTTTAAGGCTTGACAGCGCTTTTAACCCAAACAATTAATATTTATTTAGATTTAATATCATGTTTCTTGTTCAGTTTGTACAAAAAAAAAAAATCTTTCTTGAACCTGTTTCTTATTCAGTATGTATAAGTTGTTTTCATGAACCTTTGCAATGTATTAAACAGTTCTTCAACAACGCATGCAATGAAGAAGATCCGCAAGGGCAAGCATTCTGAAGACACTAATGCTGAGAAGGCTGTAGTGCAGGTCCACAGGTACGATGAGGTTATCTAAACTTAATTTGGAGGTAATTTATCATTAATTTGGCTTCTATTTGTACTTTTTTTAAGTGAGACTTTCTCTTGAAAAAAAGGTGCAACGCTCTTTAAAGGATTTGTCTTCCTATAAATTTGTGGACTTATCCACTTGTTAACTATACGTGCAGTTATGTTTGTTATAGTGTAGGAATTGTCATTCATGCTTAAAGTTGCTGATGCATTGCAGTACAAGCTAAAGTTAGGAATAATTTGTTTTCCGGATTCAAGTTGAAGAGCAGAACCTTTTGGTCAAAGGAAATGTGCCCTTGGTAGTTATGATTAGCATTTATTTATTAGTTTCATTTTAGAATTAACTTTAATTAGTCTCCTAGTTCTTATACTCCCTCTGTCCCATTTCAAATTGCAAAAAAATTATCATGGCACAAGAATTAAGGGAAAAAAGTTAAAAGGGTGATGTGTTGTGAGTGTAGATAGTTGGGTAGGACAGAGAAAGTGGGGTAGAGAATAGTATGTGGGTTAGTTGATGTGAGTATGGCAAGTGGGTTCCACTAATTGAGATTTATTAAAAACTTTCCACTTTTAAATTTTGCAATTTCTATGGGACACTCAAAATGGAAAATTTTGCAATTTGAAATGGGACGGAGTGAGTAGTATTTAGGTTTCTTAGAGTCCTTATAGTATTTTACTATCTTAGTTTCCTAGTTCCTTTCAAATTATTATATCCTTTTACTAGTATTGTTAGGATTTGGTATTAGCCTATAAATATTCATGTAAGCTTACAAAGCTAATCAGAGTTGTCTTCTCTTGATTTTCTACCTTTTCTATACGCTTCTGCATACCCTTCTCTATAAGGTGCTCTCTCTCTCTCTCTCTCTATATATATATATATATATATGTATGTATATATGTATGTATGTATGTATCTATTTATATCTATATAATGATTACAAAAGAATTCTGAATTTTAAGTAGGAACTCATGTAGAGACAGGTCTGGCATGTAATGCTACTGAAATTAGGTGATACTTCTTTTAGGGCTTGATTCCGCGTTTAACCCAAGCAATTAAATATTGATTAGATTAGCCTTCTGTATCAACTGGCTTTACGTGGTTCTTGTTCGATCAGTTTGTACAAGTATATTTTTTTCTTGAACCTTTTTCGTATTCAGTATGCATAAGCTATTTTCTTGAACCTTTGCAATGTAATAAACAGTTCTCCAACGGTGCATCCGGATGCAATGAAGAAGATCCGCAAGTACAAGCATTCTGAACCCAATGATTACGAGGTGGCTGTAGTTGCGGTATACTGATGTTTATATTCTGCTTGGGTAAATATAAAGTCACAAAAATGCCACAAAATTTGTTCAACAAAATGATGTGTCAATTTTATTGGTGTTTTTAATTAGAGTGTGCCGGGTCCACTATCAATGTAACCAATAAAATATCACCACCTCATTTTGTATCCATCATTTTTGTGAACTTCTTTTGTTCCCCTAGCATTGCCCTGTCTGCTTCCCCAATAGCTGCTGTGTCCAAGTGATTTCATGTAATAAACAAGTCTTTTTTCCTTGAAAATGTAGGAATTGCTCTACTTGGAGAAAAATATACCTGAGCTGACAAGTGAATTGGAGAATTTTTACATCGAATCTGTTACGTAAGCATTGTACTTGCTGAGTGTCTAACTTGTCATCCAGAATGGCATTGTGGGTACTCATTAGTTCTTCTTGCAGTGTGTTTTTGTTGGCGTGAAATATGCTGTTGTGATCCATTATCCTGTAAAATTGAGGGATCGCTTACTCAAGATTCATTCTCGGCTTGTAAGTGAACTCGAGAAGTTTTTCAAGGACAAGGTAAAGGTGGCAGTTCTTGGCTTTGCAATTCCGCTATCATTCAGTATAGCTTGCAATGTCTCATCTAATTTTTATGATCTTTGGATTTTTATTATTGTTATTGTTATTGTTATTTTTTATTTCATAGGACCCACTTGTTGTACTCGCATCGACTAACCTACTACTATTCCGTACCTCACTTTCTCTCTCCTTCCCAACTATCTACACTCACAACACATCACCTTTCTACTTTTCCTTAATTCCTGCGTACAACATTAGTTTTGCAATTTAAAACGGGACCCATTTCAAGCCCAATCATCTCAAAGATTTGTCTCTGTTTCCTTGAGTTGACGGCTTGTGATTTGCAGGATGTGGTGTTTGTAGCAAGGAGAAGGATAATGAGGCCACCAAAGAAGGGTTGTTTGGATCAGAGAGTTGGCTCCCGCATTGTTACAGCAATGAGTGATGCAAAGCTTAATGATATTATTTATCCTGCTGAGGTTATTGGGAAGCGCATCAGATACCAGCTTGGTGGGTCATCGTATATGAAGGTAAGTGGTTGATCCTATTTGTCCTTCTGCAGCCTCATTCTTTTGAGCTTGTTGGTTTTGAAACCCTAAATTGGAAGTCAGAGAGATTTTTTTTTTAGTAGCATAAGCTTCAAATTTTGCCATCTGTTGTGTAACATAATTACCAATTTGCCATGGGTTGAGGCTGGTGATCGATTAGTTATGGGGCTTATTAATGGGAATTGGGCCGTTTTTTATTCAGTCTGCACAAAGTTTGGGACTCGGTTGGTTTGTCCAAGGGGGAGTCCAATGGTGGTGCTTGCTCCAAAAATATTAAAATTAAAATTTGATACATATGAGTCATTATTATTAAGTTGGAATTGGCTTCCCCTTTTGATGTACTCTGTCTATTCAGTGAGTTATTATTGTTGTTTTCTGCTCTGAGCAGATTGACTTGGATAAAAACGTATGAAATGAGTTATTGTTGTTGTTTTCTGCTCTGAGCAGATTGACGTGGATAAAAACGTATGGAATGACACCCTGGGCATGTACAAGCTGGATACATTGAAAGAGAGTTTTCATAGTACACCCCGACGCCAAACCGTCCGCGTACAATCTGGCTTTATTTGTGGAAAAACGTGATTTTTATGAATTTTAGCTGTTTTTATGGTCATGTCACTCTCTGTCTCTTTATAGAATAAAGTTTTAATATCATTTCCAACCATTGTACTTTGGACCGACTTCCACTTCAACCATTATGCTTATTTTTTTTTCATAAAAACTACTATACTCCGGTAAATGTTCGCCCAAGCCCCAAAAATTTAACCCTTTTAGATTAAGATGGTTGTAAATTTTAGTTATCCATCCTTCCCCCCCCCCTAAACTTTCACATGGGGGAGAGTGGAAGTGTGAATAACTAAAGTTTTTTTATACATTATAATCTAACATGGTTAACTTTTTCGGGTTGGGACGAATATTTCTCATAGTAAACTGTTTTCCGAAAAATATTAAGTATAATGGTTAGAATGGAAATCGGGGCAAAGTACATTGGTTGAAAATGAAACTAAGCGTGGAATAAAACAATTCCCTTCTATCTGAACTCTGCCCTATGAACCTTACGTATCAAATTTTCAATTGAAAACTTTTTAAGTTGACTTTGAAAAGTCAGAAGCAAACAGTCTTTAGCAGATGGGTGTTAGTATCTAAAATGCTATGTTTCTCAAATGAGGGATAAAGGCTTATAATCCTGAGGCCTGATCTGATTTCTTGGTTAGATTTACAAAGGAGCAAATGAAGTGTTTTCACGGGCTCATGATTTTGATCATTTGCCACGTGAAGGTCCAAAGGTGTGTTATTATTCCTTCCTCAGTCTCTTTCTCTGGCTCGATTATGTGAATACAAGGGTATATATAGTTTCTAAATGGTTTCAGGCTTTCGTAAGCGAGTACGCTGTGACAGGAAATGATGCTGGTAAAGGAAGCCTCTTAGCAGCATTAGCTGAAGCTGGCTTTCCTTATCGGGTTAGAAAAAAACAGGCGCTATGACCACTTGTTTGTGAGTGGCACACTGGCACATGACTACTTTAACATGGCCTTAAATTATCAAAATTAAAATGTGAGACCCTAAATTGATACCAATATATAGTATATGAATATCAGACCCTATTTGTAATTTACCCATAAAAGTAAATTTTCTGAAAGCTAAGAAGATATATAAATAAAAAAAAAAAGAAAAGAAAAGAGAAGAGAAAAGATTATGATGATATTAATAAAAATAAAAATAAAATGCAAATAACTTCACTATTTAACATACATCAGAATAAATGGTGGCAGTGAAACTTAACAGCATAACATTTGAGTTAGTGTGTGTGCTGAACTATGCTTCATCTTCTCAACAAATTGTACGCCGGAAGATCTTGGACACACGAGATATCTTCAAGTACAAGCTCCCGCTCTAGTTGTGTTCTTGTAGACTTCAAAACTTCCTGGATAAAACAGAGTTTGGATCTCCTATATCAGACCAGATCTGCTAAACAAATTTACTATCTACCACCCCCTTCTTCAATATAAAAAAAAGTCCTAAAATATGATTGTCCATTTTAACACAAGTTACCTTGCTCATCTTTAACAGATATTATTGGAATATTTCAATGTGTACTTGCAACACCACTACTTTATAAGGTAAATAGTAAGGATGCTTAATTACTACCTCCGCCTCAAAATGAATGTCCATCAAAATTTAAAATTTTCTCTTGATTCATTTTGAGACGGAGGGAGAGTACTAAATTTACTTGTCAACTTTCTTAGATTTTCCTTGCAACAACAACAACAACAAAGCCTTAGTCCTTATGTAAAAAAAAAAAAGTGCATTCAATTTAGCGTTAAATGCAAGGAGAAACTCAAGTAGAAGGGATCCTCACATTGAACTCCATATAAGAAGCACGCTTTGCAAGCCACTGAGCATCCATCATTTTGAAGGCCACACAGTAAAGGTTGTCAAAAGCCATTTCATCTACAGTCAGAAATTCAATGAAACGAACTCCGGACTGGGAAGTCGGCTTCCCTAGAAGAACAATGAATACAGCAAAAACTTATGATTACAGTTTGCATTTTCCAGCTTGACATGTTAGGAAATAGGAATACAGGTACAATTAAATTGCTTAGAGCATTGTACCAAGCTCAAAAATATGCTTTGGTGAGGGTGCAGTATTGTTCAGAAGATGAATTTATTCACCCCTAACATTGGATTGAGATACCCACACTGTTACTTTACTTCAAACTTCACTTAAGGCCAAGTCCATTTTCATCCATCTTTTCGATACACTTTCACTTTTACCATTGCACTCCAGTAATATATACTCCCCTCCGTCCTGTTAGAAACTACACATATTACCACTTCCGGTGTCTCATTAGAAACTACATTTACCCAAAATGTAAATTGTATAATACTTCTTTATTCAATGAGACCCACTTATCATACTCACCACAACTATCCACATACTATTCACTTCTCTCTCCTACCTCACTTTTCATACTCACAACACCCACTCCTCTACTCTACCAATATTAGTAATAAATTTCCTTAATCTCCATGCTCACCCTAAAGTAACCTAGAGTATGTAGTTATTAATGGGACAAAGAGTATATATATATACTCCCTCCGTCCCGCTACAAATCACACACTTTCCTCATTGGGCGTCCCGCTACAAATCACACACTTCCTAAAATGGCAAAGAATCTTTACTATTCCCTCCACTCATTCTCCTACATTATTTTAATACTCACAACACCATTATAATTTACTATTCCCTCCACTCATTCTCTCTCCTATTTTACTTTTACACTCACAACATTTATATCATTATTTTTTTCCTTAATCCACGCGTAAACAGTAAGTGTCTCATTTGTAGCGGGACGGGGGGAGTATATATGTAGTATTAAAACAATCAAATCGAACTTTCTCTTTCTATTATGGCACAAAACTCATAACTGTTAAGTACTTTTGACGCAAGAGGTAATGTGGTACGAGAATAAACTTACAAAAACTAGATATCAAATGAAATAAATGTGTACGAAGTTCTAAGTTTCTTTCTTTTCTCAGTTAATTAAGGCACACAAAAGCAAATGAGAAAAAAGAAACTCAAGCTCCTAATGATTCATTTGTAAAACATGTAATTTGATTTAGACAGCCAAAAAAAATTTGATTTTCGTTGCTTCTCTAACTTTTAAAACTTAACTATTTTCTTATTCTTTTGAACATTTCATACTAGCAAAAAGTGCAAGTAATATATATATACACCAACACACACCCCCACCCCCACCCCCACCCCCACACCCACACCCACACCCACACCCACATATTAATCTTTGATTTATAGTTTGGAACAAACATTGATTAACTTTTAATCTCCTATTTTATTTTCAGTTTTAATATTTATGTGAAATAACATAAATCTTTCATTGCACTTATAAAGGTTAATTAAATCAAGAAAATAAAAGATGTTTATTATTAACAGTCTCATTCTTTACTTATTTGATCATTATACATCCTCTATCCCCAAAAAACTCACACTTTGACTTTTATCGGCAACTCAACTAACTTTGACAATAAAATTAAAATTTAATTTAATTATCCTTATGAAATTCTAAAAATAATTATTAATTCACCATACATAATACTATTAATTGTAGAATTTTATGATTATATTTAGATTTTTCTAAAATTTTGGTCAAAGTTCAATCAAATTGACCATGAAAGTCATAAAATCATGATAAATTCAGAAAAACCAAAAAAATGAACCAAAGGAACCAAGAAAAATCAAGGAAAAAAAAGCAAAAAATAATTAATAAATAAAATGAATATA
This sequence comes from Adenophora triphylla var. japonica, assembly GCA_022495995.1. NCBI lineage: Eukaryota > Viridiplantae > Streptophyta > Magnoliopsida > Asterales > Campanulaceae > Adenophora > Adenophora triphylla. The sequence goes on along the minus strand of JAFEMH010002965.1, from coordinate 280,331 downwards.
TGTATAAATGACATGACATACCTGTAGGTGTTAGTGCTCTAAGCCTATAGAGATAGACTTAAATGTAATGTCATTATTCATTTATATAAGAGATTGTTATTTTGATTATTATATATGTTTGCATGTTTATTGTAATAATCGTGTCTCTAGTACTTAAGAAGCACTAGTATGAAGTTTAATGGATAATCATGTGATGATTATATGCATAGAGATGCACATTAAATTCATGGGTACTTGTTAGAGAACAAAGTACTGGACTTGACCCGTTATGAGATTTATGTCATGGTCAAATGTTATAATTAAATCTCATATAGTTATATCATTGATATCCTTTGACCTGAGATTATCATCGTCTTCCACTCGATGAATATTGTGTTTGATATAGTTTAACGTTATCTTTAACCGGATAACAATAAGGGCTATTATTGGCATGATAGGATTCTTGTTGGGAAGAATGATAAGTCAAGATGGAAATTTGTCCCTCGTAAAGAGAGATGTTTGCTAGGCCACTCGTAAGTAAGATTGATGATGTATATGGCCATGTCCGAATGAATTAATGTGATTAATAACATTCGATTCGATTGATCAATTTACTTGGTAACGAGAAAGCATTGAACAATATGAGTTGACGTGAACCATGACTCATGTTCAATATAACATCGTGTGACAATGGGATTGTGATATGTTCTATGTAGGAAATCGAACTTGATATTATATTATTTGGGTAGGCATGATGGCTTGCTAGAGTCCCCTCATGTCTTATGAGGATCGATGTGATCGAACTCATTGCCAACATAATATAGTCCTATGGGGTCACACGCATCGAACAAATTGTCAAAAATGAAAAATATGAAATTTTGTACAGAGGGGACGACTCGTCCCCAGGCCAGAACCAACTATTCCCTTGGCCTGGGACGAGTGTATCAGAGGTCATGTCCTGAGGGACGACTCGTCCCATATGGGACGATTCGTGCCCATAGGGACGACTCGTGCCCTGGATTTGTACGAACTATTCCCTTAAGGGGGACGAGTGTATCTGAGGCAATGTGCAAGGGGACGACTCGTGCCCTACGGGACGAATCGTCCCGTCGACGCTGACAGATACGTAACTGCTTGGAAATTAGGATTTTTCAAATAGGAAAAGGTATTTATAAAGTATAAATACCGTCTCCCTTTTACCCTAGCAGTGAGTCACGAAAATTGGGTTCAGAGAAACACAATTGTGGGTTTTTCAATTGAGAATTGAAAATCAAAACACACCAATTCCATATTTCTTCATAGATTGAAAGGGGTTTCAATCAAAGGATCTAGCAATCCACCTAGAACTGTTCTAGGGTTCGTTCAACGCGTGGATACACATAGAGGATCTTCGCAATTCAAGATCTAAAGTTCGTGATTCAAGGTTCGTGATTCAAGGATTCACAAGATCATCAAACCTGGAGTTGGAACGCGTTTATCAAAGACAAAGGGCATCAAGGTTGGTATTTCTATTTCATCTTATTTTAGATAATCATCTAGAACGGATCCATGGCTCCGGGTTTTCGTGTTAATTTGCTTTCTTCCGCTGCGCATGGACCCACGAAACCCAACAATACCTTAGCATGACTAGTGACATATCAAGCCACATCATGGCAAATGATGATGTGGCAAACTACATTAGTTCCTCCGTTAAATAAAAAAGAACTTCTAGGTGTTACTTTTTGGGGGCGGAATCAAAAGAGAAAATTTGGAAGGATGGTTTTGTAAAAACAATCTAACGCAATGGTTAAAAAATAAGTTCAACCTAGAGTAAGATGAATGAAAACAGAGTTACTTTAATTGGATTAACGAGTTTGTAGGGTGGCGTAACACTTAATTTACAAATAAACTAGCATAAATCTAAATTGACTAATATTGTAACATACTTTCACTTTTGTTTTCAATCAAAGTAAAAAAAAAGAAAAGAAAAAGAATGATGCTAAAAAAATTAATGGAGCTGGTGACTTGGAGGAAGATTTTTACTGATGTGGACCTTAGTCAATCCAAATCATCATTTTTTTTATAATTGAAATCAGAAGTGAAAGTGTGCTACTAAATTGGCCAAATTAGATGTGCGCTACCTTAAAAAGTATTCAACCAGTCTTAATTCAATAAAGTCTGCAAACTTGTAAAAGGGGGCAGATACTAAGTAAGATGTAATGAGTATTACCCAGAAGAAGTCAAGAAATTTCTAGCAGTTAAGAGAATCACTTATCTCAATGAAGAGTCCATATTGCAGAGTTTCAAATAATAGCTAGTACTATGGAAATTGTCAATCGTTCGGACACCTCAAATGTCCATACCTGACTGAATATCCAACATTTGCACCAACATGAAAGAGATATTTATGCCGGCTACAGCAAATGGATATTCCCATTGGGCTCTTTTCCCGTCAGCTTTGTGCAAAAGGTTATGGAAGGCTTCCTGTTAATGGAATAGAAAGTGTTAAAGAATGAAACTCCTCTACACACACACATACACACTTTATTTAAAGCACGGGTTCAGCTTTTAGTCATACTTAAGAATTCGGCTCCTTAAAAGTAAAATATTACGGCAAAACACAGGCCAGGATGGTTCCTTGGTTTTCCAGAGTGTCACAACAGTTTGCACAAATTATTAATAGTGTATCCTAAGGAGGTTGACTACTCCCACCAACATCTATATGTTTCAAACGTGTAGCAGGCTCGATAATTGAGGGTCATAATGCCAGCTTAACTTTGATACAAAGAGAGATTCTTCACAAAATAGAGCATACATATACATATGGGGAAAGTCTGGAGAGGGTACTGCACAATAAGGCATGAGTTTGAAGATGCCTTTTTGAGGGAGGACTTGAGTTGGAAAAGATATCTATGTTGAAGTAGATTAAGGGTGGAGGCTCTGTGATTCTAAGCTTTCTCAAACTTTGGCTATGGGGAAGAGCATAATAGATTTTGCTTTTATGATCCCTGCCACTGTGCCAAAAAACACCCCTTCCTTTCTCTACCAAGTCGAAAATGGATTGACACATAAACATCCTTCACCACTATTTATTTTACAAAAAGTACTACTAGAATATACTCCCACACAGATGGAAGAAAGCAAAAAAAAAAAAAAATATATATATATATATATATATATATATATATATAAGTCAGCTGCCCTTGGAGTAACCATCATACCAAACGTGTTAACAAGTGAATCCAGATGATGTTTCTTCAAGTTTAGGTTTACACTGTGCAATCTTGTAATACTTCTCGAGTTTCAATATGTTCAACAGTAGGACTCAGAAAATCCAACGCTAAATGTAGTAGCTTATTGATGCGGGACACAAAGGGCTCAAGAAAAAGCAAATAGAAGAGCACATCAAGTTACTTAATTTATGCAAGTTTATGGCGGAGCCTATGCTAGATCTTGAGAAGCCAAATCCTTAAAGGATTTATATGTTAGTAGAAGTCTAGGTCCTTTTAGAATTAATTTTCTATGTTATTTAGGATTTATAGGTGGCCTATATAAAGCCATTAATACCGTCATATTATTCGGAGATTAACAATTAAGAAATTTCCAGCAATATTCAGTTTATTGTGTTGAATTGAGAGATTCAATTCCCTTGAGTGCGCTCATGAACCTAGGTGTGAAGCCTATGGTTGCCTAGGTGTGAAGCTAGGTCTTATTTTCTTCTTTTTTTGCATTCTACAACCAAGGGAGAATGAGAATGAGAATGAGAAGGTGCAAGACGCATGGCTCATGGGAAAGAAAATATAAGGGCACATCAAGTTTCTTAATTGGTAAAAGTTTAAGACAGAGCCTATGCAATATCTTGAGAAGCCAATTAATGTTATTAGAGTCTTATTATTAGCCCTATTATTAGGTTAATAAGATGCTGGAATATTTCATTTAACTTTCATAATATTTTAGGAGTCTAGAGTATTTTACTAAATTCTCTATTTGCTGAGAATAAGTTTTCTTTTGAACGTAGGAGTCTTATTTAGGAGTGAGAGTTCAAAGAATTTGTATGTTAGTTGAAGTCTAGGTGTTTTCATTTTCCTTTTAGAATTAATTTCCTATGTGGTTAAGGAATTAGGATTTATAATTTCCTATGTGGTTAAGGAATTTGTATGAACCGCTCCAAATGTGTGCATTTTCCTTAAAGTTTGAATCCTTGCATGTTATTGTTTGTACTAACCACAAAAAAGTGATTCCATATTGCTCATGTGGTATCTTTAATCATTCAGTTCATAGCATCAACCTTTTCAACACCTACTCCCCCTCTGCCCCATTGATAAGTTTAAAGTTTGTCAAACATAAGTTAACTTTGACCCAACATTAATGCAAATCTAATCATTCTATTGAAATTTTAAAGATTGTTAGTGAATAGTGATAAATAAATTAATGATTTATCACTAACAATTTTTAGAATTTCAAAAGGATGATAAGATTTGCATTAATGTTGGGTCAAAGTTAACTTGTGTTTGACCAAGTGTAAACTTATCAATGGGACGGAGGGAGTATACATTAAACTTGCTACACTTAACTAAACTGCCGACTGATTTTTCGTCTGTCCATGGTTTCCAGCCTTCACTATTTTACAGCTAAATGTGACAAGGCATAAGGTATATTGTAAGAGAAGTGAAAATTTCGGAAACAATATCCACCCCCCCCCTCCAAATCTAACTGGATTCCCTACCGTGTAGCCTCTTTTGGGACCAACACTACCGCTAAAGTTGCATTTCATATACCCCATGATCCATTTTACTCCTACTTACATATTAAGCTTTCACTTCTAAATCATTTCTCCAATTTTCAAGCTTACACGAATCCCATGCCTTGTCCCATCAATATAACTTGCTTTAATCCCCTTTCTCCTCTAACACCCGCCAAATGAATCCTCTGAGAACTCTATCATACTCCTCTAAGTAATGAAAACCAAAAATAAATCCTTCTTTTCCTCTTTGTTTCTTTTCATCAATACTTGTAGTAAGTAGATAGTTACCATTTTTGCCCTTCCTGGCATAAAATCAAAATGATTCTCCGATATGTTGCTCCCTCAGATTATTTCATCTACTCTCTTACGAAGTATCATTGTATAACTCATTAATTTGATACTCATATATTTGTACAAGTTTGAATATCACGTTTATTCTTGTATACAGGCACTAGAATACTTTTCCTCCAGTCATTGGATTCAGTCTTTCTCTCTTACATCATGAGTTATTGAATAACTTTACTAGCCAAGACTCTCCTACTCTCCTGAACATTTCAATAATCAATATAACTTGATGACCATCAGATTACATACGTGATGCTCCACCTCAGAGCTAAGCAAAAGAGACATTTTAACATACATAAATTATTTTCTACCGATACACCATGAATAGCGCTTAGCAATGCAACACTCAGCATCCCGTCCTAAAGACTTCTCGGTTTTTATCTTTAGCAAAGAAAACTTCACCCTACTCTCACTAATGTATGATAAAATGTAATCTCTCTTCTTCTATAGTCTTGTACTATGTGCTCCTCAATGACTACTTGCTCCACATGTTGCTCAACTTTCCAACTTTCTTTAATATCTTCATGGAATTGTATTTTGAATTTTGCATTGGCTTATGACTTGAGCACAATGAACACTTGGTTCGAGAAAAGAGAATCTCACTTGGTGACGTTATAGGAGTGGATGTAATGCGAGTCAGATTGAATTTTTCATAGTAAATTTGCTTGCAGAAAGAGTTACACGGATTGCAAGGTGATCTCGGGTGAGAGTACAACAACTCAACATACACTTGTCGTGCTTGATTTTCAAAGAAGGAGATATTCAAGGAAGAGAAGACCACAAGTATATCTGAAAATCAATTGGTGGAAGCTTCAAGGGAAGAACCAACATGAATATTTGGCTAAGATGACCACGGTACTTGGCCCGATAGCATGGATATGGACATAGATTCGATTTGGAAGACGGAGCATATTATATAAAAGAGGTAGCAAAATAAGTCTTAGAAGATTCTAAATGAATTATGCCACCGAAGAAGGATATATCTTGATGGAACGATGAAGTCGGACAAACAATAAAGAGTCACAAGAACAAAGGTGGAGTCCAAGATTGTGGCATACCTGTTGAGGTTTAGAAGTGCTTTGGGGAGAGAGGACTCGAATGACTAACAACACTATTCAACAAGATATAGCGTGGCAACAAGATGCCATTGGAGTGGAGGAAAAGTACTTTGATTCCTTTGTAAAGGTGGTGTCCAAGATTGCGTCAGCTATCGCGAGATCAAACTAATGAGTTATACTAAGAATCTTTGGGAACGAGAGACTGGACAAAGGCTAGGTTCTCTCCCTCCACTCCGCAAGTTTGTGTATATTTTTTCCCCATATTTTGTATAGAAGTCTTTGAATTCTTTAGACTTAGTGATAGGAAGAATACAAATAAATATGTTGCCACGAGGAACTGAAAACACTAAAAGAAAAAAAAAGGAAGGAAAACGAACAGGGTATGTTTTTGCAAAGAATATAAGATTCTCTAGCGATATGAATCCTCCACCCCTGCAAATACCATTCAAATATAAAAACGGCATCATTTCACCTGAAAGTCGAAAGAAACACTTGTTCATCTATAAAGGCTTCTTAACAGATTACCTGAAATCTGTAGACGGATCAGATCCTTGCCAACCCATCTCCTTCCAGAGCTCTGATTTAAGAGGAGGTAGTTCCCTGTCTGGATAAGCTAACACCCATAATTGCATGAGTGCATCCTGTTACCCAAAAATTTAGATTTATTTAGGGACTGAGGGAGTATAAGCTTTTGAAAATCTCAGATCTCTCAAAATAATCATTATGCCAACACACAAGCTGTAAATGACAAAACCTGTCCCTGTACGTTGGGACCACATTGCAAACCAGAAAAAAAAACATGAATAAGCAGGAGATTAAAGAATAATGCACTGCAGAAAAAAGTCCAAGTAAGAATTGAGGCATTTACCAAAAAGTCCGTTTGAAAGATGAATACTAAAAAAAAACACATAAGTTGAAAACTAAAAAAAAAATCCTTGGTAATATGACTGGACCAAATTGCCCCTGCACCACACACGCGTGCAGGCACGCGTCACCCCTCCTACCGGCTGCTCTTTCTCTCTCTTCATTTTTTACCCCCAATTTTTTTTAAATGCACTATCTCAAAATCTAGAAATCGAAAAAATAATCCAAAATCACCGTTTTAATCATATCGTCGATACAAATCAAACAAGTACACTCGTGATATGATTTAAATTTAAAGAATAACAATTTCTTTGTATATCAATTGTTTAACCAAATACCAAGCACAAAAACTCTTTAAAAAACTGATAAATACCATTCATCAGTTGTTTAACCAAACACTTAGCACAAAAATCCTTAAAAATAACTGATAATTGACATTATCAATTGTTTAACCAATTACCAAGCACAAACTCTTTAAAAAATGACAAATGTCATTCATCAGTTGTATAAACCAAACACTTAGCACAAAAATCCTTTAAAATAGCTGATAATTTATCAGTTGTTTAACCAAATACCAAGCACAAAAACTCTTTAAGAAACTGATAAATGTCATTCATCAGCTGTTCAAACTAAACACTTAGCACAAAAATCCTTTAAAAGAAAATAACTTATAAACATTTATTAGTTGTTTAACCAAATACCAAGCAAAAAACTTTACAAAACTGATAAATGTCATTCATCGGTTGTTTAACCAAACACTTAGCACATAAATCCTTAAAATAACTAATTAATTACATTTATCAGTTATTTAACCAAATATCAAGCACAAAAAACTCTTTAAAAAACTGATAAATGCCATTCATTAGTTGTCTAAATCAAACACTTAGCACAAAAATCCTTTAAAATAATTGATAAATGACATTTATCAGTGTTTTAACCAAATAACAAGCACAAAAACTCTTTAAAAAACTGATAAAACCCATTCATCAGTTGTTTAACCAAACACTTAGCACAAAAATCCTTTAAAATAACTGATAAATGACATTTATCAATTGTTTAACCAAATACCAAGCACAAAACTCTTTAAAAAACTGTCATTCATCACTTGTTTAACCAAACTATGTAAATTTAGGAGCATAAACAGATTAAAAATATGTAAATTTTAGTTTTGGTGTTATGCTTTTTGTCGTTCTTGCACAACTTCATTTGGTGCTCAAAATTGTTACAGAAAACGGATAGTTGTTTAGATCAAAGCCAAGTAGTTGACTTGCTTGATCTAGTGTTGTGTTCTCTGTAACTTGTTTGCTCAGCTTGAATGTGGATAGTCTGAGATGGGAATGGATATAAATGTCACACTTTGACTTTTTTTGGTCAACACTATCAATAGTGAGTTTGTTCATGTATATTCTTGCAGTAATAGTTTTACCTTTGCTTTATATCTATAGTTAACTTAGATTAGAGAACTAGCCAAACAAATCCAAGTGACCAAACAAATTCCGCAATGGACTAAAAATTGTTGAAACAAGCTCAGAATCTCAAGCTTCAAAGACACATAAACATCTTTCAATCCACCCATATACAAATTTAAATACACAAACACTCACCGCACACTTTCTAGCAACATCTTCAATACATACCCACCTATCAATTTGCGTTAAAACACACACAGAAACCCATTTTGATTAAGAATTGATCCAAAACTTCCCTATTAAGAAAGGTGAAATCATAAACTTAACATCACTACGAAATTCCAAATCAGCCCAGTAACAAAAGAAATCAAATCAACACACAAAAACCTATAAGTAATCAAATAAACTCACCTTCAAATCGCTGCACAAAAACCCAGTAAAATCCCAGCACCCTTATACCCAAATAACTTCAACTTTTCAATCAATCAACAAAACTTCTATATAAAATTCAGCCAATCCTATACTTACATTTTAAGTGTATATATACCAGGAGAAAAGAGGAATGGGGAGATAAAGGTGAAAAGGAAGGAAAGAGGAAGGGAAAACCAAAGCTGGGAGAAATTGAAGGGCGGCGAAAGTAGAGAGAGGAAGGGGGTCGTCGGACGGACCGATGTGGGTCGCAAAAGGTGGAGAAGGTGGTTGCCGGATGTGGGGAAGGTGATTGCGGGAGGTGGGTTGGGTAGAGAGAGGAAGTGTGGGTGTGGGTGTTGTGTGTCAGGGTTTTTTTTTTTGTAATATTCATTTTAATACAAGGAATTTTTAGTTAGTTTTCAACTTGTGTTTTTTTTTTTTTTTTGTAAATTCACTTAGTTTTAAGGGACTTTTTTGAAAACTCGTAAGAAATAGTATTAGAGAAGGTACTTAAAGAAGACATACTTGATGCTCCAACAGAGAACCATCGAAAGGGACCTCTAGTCTGCGCTGAAGTATTTTGAGTCTTGATTCCTAGCACAAAAAGGTATGCAATCACAAAGCTTCTCAAGGAATGCACATGATTCTAATCATTATAGTGCACAGAATAATATAGCATAGTGATTAATATATTCATGAAAACTTGAACAACCACATTGATATAGAATAAAAATGGGAACCCCCAACAGAAAGTTATGAAATAATATGAATCTGTTCACTTTTGATATCTGCAAGCTCAATCACCGTTCGGATATATGAAATACTACTAAAACACCTAGCAGAGATGATAAACAATTACAGTCGGCACTCTAATATATCACAGTAAGTGATGTAGTTTATTAACTAACATCAATTGTGTGAAATCAACTCTTTTCTATATTGGATAATAATTCTATTGGTCAACGTTTCTCAATTTTTTGAAAAATTCTACTGATAGTAAAAATGATAATAAGAGTGAAAATTTTAATTGAATAAATATCCAAAATAAACCCTATATGTAAGCGGTAGTTTCTTGGGTCATTTGCAATTTGGTAACCTTTGTTTGGCACACTTTTGTAATCCCCAACCTGAATTTCAAAATGTGCCAATCCGATTCCCAAAAATTGTCAATTTGTTGCAACTTGATGGAAAAACTAAGGAGGTGTTTAATTTTTCATGGAATGAAATCTATGTGCATGACACATGACTTTTTAAGAGGTAAGTTTGTCATTTTGACAAGGCATTTAACGAAAGTAGTGAAGTTGACAAAAAAATTCAAATATATTCCTATATGTATAGCATTTAACAAGATCTATAACCCCATTAACATCGCTAACACCAACACCAACACCACCACCATCTTCGCCATCAAGACAATCACCACCATCATCACAAAAACACAACTGCAACCATCACTACAACCACAAAAATTATCCATATTTTCAACAAAATTATCAAATACATTACACATCACAGGAGAGAGAAAGCAGAGTACAGTTATGCGTGAGTTTAAAAAACCTCCATTATTGTCCATTCCCCAAACGACGATGAAGATAATTGTAGCAGGAAGAACATCAGCGGGATTGTTTGGTGGAGCCAGAACAGGTACGAATTGCACACTTCCTAATCAGGGGCGGATGTTATATAGTGCCTGGGGTTGCCCGGGCAACCCAAAAAAAAAATTTTTTTTTTTTTTTGGTCAACTTAGCTTAAAAATATAAATTTGTACATTATTGATTCATTGATTGGTTTGTGATTAGAATATTTTTGGTTATTTGATTCATTATTATTTATTTTTTATTCGAATTTTGAAATATATTTGAATAATTGATGTATGTGTTGGATGTTGATGTGTTCTAATTTGTACAAACTTAGCTAAATTGCTTTTTTGATAACATTGGTAATAGGTTGGATCAGTTCTTCCCGGTAACTCCGAGAAATAAAGCAAGCACTAGTGTTCCAATTGCTCAAGAAGATGAATCCTAGGAAACGTCAAATGTAAATTGTGTTTATTTTATGTAATGTTGACGTATTAAAGCCTACTATATTTAATTATTTATGTATGTAAATATTTTGAATTTTAGTTTTGCGTCAATTTTTTTAGTAAAGAACAGGCAACCCCAAATGTTTTGGGATAGATCCGCCACTGTTCCTAATGGATTCTTCCTCTACTGTCACAACATGTTCAGAACCATTGTTCTCTATTTTTACTTATCTTTTGCCCCCACCAAACACTGCCTTAAATACCACTTAATCTTTATCTTTCTGCTTTCCTAATTCTTGAATTGATCCTCAGTGGGACACTTCAATGAATCCGCGTTCTTTTGTCTGGCTTGCCGTCGGCAATTTTGTACTCAAAATCCCCACTTAGGAGGATTTGATTTGGGATAATTTCTCACCCATAATGGAGGGTGATGACGGGGTGGGGATGAGGAGGGTGATGAAGGGGTAAGTTCATGGGGGACGACGTCTGTGACAAACTGATCGGGGAATAGAGGAGGAATTGGAAGAATTACAGTACGATATTTTGGCCTTGGTAAACCAACGTCGCTTAGAAGGTCAATAAACGATTATTTTATTTTCATTATGAAATGACAAAATTTCCCTTTAAAAGCTCATGTGCTATGCACATGACTTTGATTCCATAAAAACTTAACACCTTGATAGCTTTTTCATCACATTAAAACAAATTGACAACATTAGGAATCGGATTGGCACGTTTTAAAACTCGGATTGGGGATTGCAAAAGTGTGCCAAACACATGTTACCAAATTGCAATTGACCCTAATTTCTTATACTCATTTTATTTTAATGAAAAGTTTCTTATACTCTTCTTGGATGTTATAATGGTAAGTTTAGTTCCGTTGTGATATCTTATCAATGTTTTCTGTCATTAATTTGTTCTCTTTGTTGATGAGTCTATGCCCAAAGAAAGTCATCAGCATCAAATTAACGGAATAAATGATCATACGATTCCAAAAAGTTCTGACACACAACACATTGATCCGGAGAGAGTTTCTGGGCTACACTTTTGCAACATACAATCAATACTGAGCTTGTTATGAACCAAAGATCACACAAAAGCTTTAATCTTGATAGATTTCTTTACATTTCCACCCTAACCGCCCTCCCCCCACCCTTGATCTCCACCCTCAGCCTTTAACTCTCATTATTTCCCTTAATAGACACTATAACCACTTCCCATTACATGGTGCAACCGTGCAAGTGCACCCAGACAGAACCGTACCGGGGAACGTTGGTCTACAAGCATCAAGCATGACAATAACCTTGTTCAGAATTTCATGTAATTTGTGTTTCCTAGAACATTGTTGGTTGTAATTGTATATAAAAGATATAGATCTATTTTTTAATTTTTATTAATCCCTATCAATTAATGATCCAAAAAGTAGTGAAGTTTGTCTAACATGGTCACTTTGTTTTATATAAGAAAAGAAGATTGTATTATATAAAGACCAATGTACAAAGATGAACAAGTAGTCCATCAAGAAGAAAGGAAAGAAAAATACAAAAACAAGAAGCTACAATTAAATTAAATGATGGCAGCAACCCAGTCACTCTTCAAGACATTCAGCGATAACCCTCGAAAGGCACCATATGGAAAGCAAAAGAGGGGTTTTGGAAAGCAAAAGAGGGGTTTAGGCCTTTATATATGGAAAGCAGAAAACTAAGGCAAGGTCAAAATAATTTTAAAAGCTCATACAAGCCTCGTTAAGATGACTACGGTGAGAATGTTGAAAGAATATCTTTCATACTCAAGTGGTCAAGGAGAATGAAGTCATCATTTTATACAGATAAGCAAAATAAATACATCCACACAACACTGAAAGAAATCAGTTTTACAAAAGGTTTACTCAACACAAATTACTTAATACTTCTCTCATGAATCTTCTGCAAGATCTCACATCAGTACTGCCATTTACTATTACTCCGTCCATCCCATGTAAAGATTCAAAAAATTAAGTGGGTTCAAGAAATAAGAAAAAGTGTAAGTGGTGCAAGTGTTGTCAGTATAAAAAGTGAGGTAGGAGATAGAAAGTAGGGTAGGGAATAGTTAGTGGATAATTGTTGTGAGTAATACATGTGGGGCCCATAAATAAAAAAGTAATAAAAACTTTCCATTCGGGGATTTTGAACCTTTAGGCGGGGCAATCTTTTGGGAAATTTTTAAACCTTTAGTTGGGACTGGAGATGGCCAAACTGGTTACCCGGCCCGGCCCGTTTGGCAAAAATCCGTGGGAGAAACGGGTTTAAGCCCGTTTGTCTGTCTCACTAAACGGGCTTAAACCCGGCCCGGTCCATCACAAAATACCCCTCCAAGCACGCCCATTTGGCTCGGGTTTAAAGGTCCACGTGCTTAAACGGGTTTTCAGATTTTTTTTAAAAAAAAATCAGAAAAAGCTTGGAATTTTTTTTTTTTTTTAGTATTTAATAAGCTATTTTAAAAAATATAGAATCAATTAGACATAACAAAATTAGTTATTTTATAGATATAACAAAACAATAGTGTATACGGTATCAACAAATAAAAATTATTTAAACTAAATTGTTTTCTCAAACGGATTTATTAACGGATATATTCGAGGACATCATAAACATTTACAAGAAAAAAAAAGAAAAAAAGAAAAAAAAAGAAGGCCAAACGGGCCACGGACCCAACGGATCTTCTGATCCGCTGGTCAAAGCCCGGTCCGTCTCAATTATATATGTCCAAGCACGTCCCGTTCTATATGCGGGCTAGGAGGCGGGCAGGCCCACGGGCTCAACGGGACACGGACCACGGGCTTGGAGGGCCTCCCGCGGGCTTAAGCCCAAAATGGCCATCTCCGGACGAAGGGAGTAAGTAATAAGATAATCACCAAATGAGTGCTTGACTATTCCACTATCGTGCTTACATTCCAAATCACATTATCAACCACTTGTTCATATACAAGGCAAGCCCATTATTATTTTTGAGAATTAAATATCAAACTCAATGCAACAAGAATCCATATCAACAAGATCACTATGTCATACCTATCTTATAAGAAGAAAACTACTTCATACCTGTAATGGACTCAGTACTACTGAAGAAATAATCGTGTTTGGTCCACTTTGAGTGAGTGAAGAGAAAGGCAAAAGCCGTCCAATAAATGACCCAGATCCCAGGAGAATATTTGCTATAAGATGAAAAAGGAAAAAGATCAAAACGTGAAGGTTGCTAAGGCGAGAACAATCGCCCACAACTAAGCACAATAATACGAGAATCTCACAGTATTATCAGTAAAATGATCAAACAGAATTGGTTTGATAACCCCACAACAAAAATTCACATAGAAGTGGCAGAATTGGCAAAAATAAATACATCATATTACACATACAATCCGATGTCTTCCTCAGGACCATGGAGTGTCTTTTGTAATATTATATCTCTATTAATGAGGGAATGAGCATCTCTAAAAAACCACCTTTACCCTGTAGTGTGCATTTGGTGATCAATATTGCAGTAATTGATAGGGTCAATAAGCAGATAAATAATTCCAAATTTGCAACAATTCAACTAGGTTCATAATAACTTGAGTAAATCATAAATCTGGATAAATGTTCTTATAGTTTAGGGCTCTAGTTGTTGCGGTTGATTTGGCAACACTCCAATACTCGGGGAATGGAGAGGAACTCAAAATGATTTGTAAAGGCTTTTTGTTTAGTCAAATCAAAAACAGGCCACACTAAATCCATGGTGTGTGTCTGTGTAGCTCTAGGTGTGAGTGTGGGAGTGGGTGCTGGCAATTGGCATGAACATGTTCTTCAAAAGAGACCAGAAAGTTACGACTGATGAGGAGGGTGTCAATAATGTCAGTTGCCGGAATAGGTGCCAGTCGGTGGGTCCAAATACATACTCTAAGACCACATACCATCAAATAAAAATAAATAATGGCAGGTGCTTATTCATGTTTGGTGCATGATTAACTAAATTCTTACACAAGGCAAAGGCCGAGAAACCCAATGCTACTGAATTCAACAACTTTGGGTCAGACGTTTTCAACCGTTACAGATAACATGGATAAAACAGATACAAATGTGAGTTGTTCGACTAAGATACGTGCCAGCCTTATAAATAAGTTCATGGAACTGATTATACTTTAACATAATTCACATCTAACAAGTGAAAAAATCATACTGGATAACAGAATTCGCTGATGAAACAGGCTCGCTAACCGAAAATTTATCAAGATTAGCAAAGGTAAATGTACGAACCGACGATACAAATTTACATGACATTCCTTTATTATCGAATTTGAGGAATTTATGCCCTAGTTTGCAGTCTTTGACTTCCTTATATGGTAAGTGGTATCCAAGCTTCTTATGCTCCTAGTGTCAATAGAAAGGCTCAATCGAGTCAATCCATTCAGATGTTAGGGGTCCTTGGGGATCTGCTTTGGAGGGGCAATGCTAATAGAGGGGGTAAAATTAGAGACTCATAAGGGGCTATTGTCTACCCTTTTCTACTCTATTATGGTCATGGACTCCTCAAGTATGAATGCTGAAACTGCTACTTCTGTCCGCGTCGGTGACCTATATTTAGTAACCTTAGCTAGTAATCTCGTATCAATTATATTTTAAAAAAAAATGCTTTATTACTTTTCATGCTTTTCCTGGGGGTCTGGTCTGCTTGCTTCTGACTCTCTATGAGCCACGACTCATGGGAGCCGCCTCAAGCAGCGCGAAGATGCCGTCGATACGACGCTGCCTAATGCCGCTCCAGCTGATGTGATAGTAGCAGCTCCAGCACCCATTAGCCATTAGCGCAAAATTGTTCAACAACTACCCTTTGTGGCTCCTAACTTAGAAACTGAATGTCTGCTTTTCCGTCATCCCCCCAAGAACCAATCCCAACGAAAAGGCAGAATAAATTCCAAACCATTCTCTTTGATTCTGTTATTTTACGTTGAAACTCAAACAAATTATAGAGCATGTGAAGTTTGAGAAGTTAAAATCCTAAGGAGTGTGTCTTTGGACCTAACGCTAATATCCAACCATGCTATATAACAGCGGTCATCATTTGTTGGTAATGTGAAAATAGGCAACCTTCATTGCCACTTGAAGTATGAAGTATGTCTTCCACAGCACATTATTCATTAGCAACAACATACATGGGTAAATATGATAGGCTTTGGAAGTCAAAGCTGAAGCCCATTGATTCAGTGCAATCCAGCAAGTTTTTTAGGTTCAATATGCTGACGGTAATATTGTTAGTTGATTAGAGCAGTAAAGTCCTGTAAGTATTAAAAATAAGGTCAAATAGCGTACCCCCCCCCTCCCAAAGTATTCACCCAATCTCACTTTGCACTCCGGTTTGAAAAGTCAATATGTTTGATACTTTAATTTCCTAAGCATCCCACTTTACCCCCCTGACATGCACTGTCTTGACCAATGGGTAAAGTGGGATAATTTGGATTTTAAAGAACCAAACAGACCAACTTTTCAAACTGTGGTACAAAGTGGGATTGGGTGTATAGTTTAGGGGTAAACGCTATTTGGCCTAAAAATAACAATCTAATCCTTTGTAATTTAATTTGAGTTACTTGATATAAACATAAGCTTGTGCACTTCTTTCCATCCATAAATTCTGAGGATAGGTTCTCCTCCTCCCTCTTATTGCCAATTCTTATTATAATTCACACCATGATCCTCAATTGTGCCACATCTTTCCACAAGATTGCTTGAGAATCAGAAATCATCTTTAATAACTATGACATAGTCTATATGAACAGGTGTGTTACGCCGGTGGAGAAAGCTAAATTGAGAGGCCAGTCAGACTAAAATAGAACCCGATTCTGAACCGTTAATTGGCACATACTCCCTCCGTCCCAACCGAAAAGGCACAAAATGGGTCTTGCATAGGAATTAAGGAGAATGTGTAGTGGAGTAAGTGTTGTGATGAAAAGTGAAGTTGGAGAGAGAATGTATGGTAGGGAATAATAAGTGGACAATTATTGTGAGATGACAAGTAGGTCTTATGAATAAAGAAATATTAAAAAGTTTCCATTGGGAGTGTGCCTTTTTAAATGGGACACCTAAAATGAAATTTTGTGCCTTTTCAAGTGGGACGAAGGGAGTACCTACTACTTCGTGACTATACTATAGGGGAAAACCGGATTCAATTGAATGAATTCACTCAATTTAAGCGAATCGATTAAATGACTTCCAAAAGTTGATTGCACTCTTAAATAACTTAATTATATAAACGAAACAAAATAATCCTAGAGTAGGGAACTTGATCAATCAAACAAGTTGGATACACAACTAATTTATCATGAATACCAGAGGTAAAATGTAAGAATTAACATGCCAAAAAACATATTTTGGTCACTGAACTTTAGGCCAATTTCCAATGGGCTAAATTACAAATAAGGGTGTAAAGTTTGGGTGTCGTTTGTAGAAAAGGGTCCGATGTTTCAATTTTGGCGATTAATTGTCAGGAGTTACCAAATGTTAGCAAATAGGGTTTTTTTTACCGAACAATTTCAGTTAAGTGATCGCGTGTGATGCACATGTAAGATTTCCATCTCATTCTTCTAGGCTAGTTGTTAATTTTAACCCTCCCATTTTCTACTTCAACTTAAAAACCCTTTCCACCACCATCATTCTCACTACCATCACCACCAGCACTAACAAGACCACAACCAACACATCTCCTTCTTAATGGAAAAAAATGTGCTGAATATGCCTATTTAAACTTCTTACTAATCCAAACAACTAAATATTATCCTAATTCAATATCTAACGACAAATAAAAGGGCAAACTTCGGTGCGCCAAGCGCTCCCCGCCAAGCGGGGGTTGGGAGAGGGAACCATTTGCTAGAGCCTTCCGCTGACAATTGCCAAGAGGCTGTTCGCCAAGGTTCGAACCCGTGACCTTATGGTCACCAAAGGAGCAACTTAACCGTTGCGCCAAGGTTCGCCCTCATCTAACGACAAATAAATCTACAAATTTGTGTGAGAAGAAAGAGGGGAGGAAAACCCACATATTAACAAAAAAAAGATTTGAAATTTTTGGTAGAGTTTCATTTAGGGATTGATTATTTGGTAAAGGTTCATTTAGGGATTGATTATATGTCGAAATTGTTGGGTTTCGAGGGTCCATGCGCAGTGGAAGAATGCAAATTAACTCGAAAACCCGGAGCCCTAGAATCCGTTCTAGATGATTAATTAAGAAAGATGAAATAGAATAACCAACCTTGTTTGCTTTTGTCGTGGATAAACGCGTTCCAACTCCAGATTGATGAACTAGTGAATCCTCGATGAACGATTCTTGAATCACGAACGTTAGATCTTGATTGGCGAAGATCCTCTATGTGTATCCACGCGTTGAACGAACCCTAGAACAATTCTAGGTGAATTGCTAGATCCTTGATTGAAACTCCTTTCAATCAATGAAGAATTATGGAATTGAATGGTGTTTCGATTCTCAATTCACAATTGGAATCACTCTCTTTTGTGTTTCTCTAAACCCAAAACGTGAGTATATCTGCTAGGGCAACCAGGGGTTTGTATTTATACGTTATAAAAAATTTTCCCTGGCGAAAACCCTAATTTTAAGTCAATTACGTATCAGTCCAGCGCCGACGGGACGACTCGTCCCCCAGGGCACGAGTCGTCCCCATTCCACAATGTTCTGATACAGGCGTCCCCTTTACGGGGAATAGTTGGTTCTGGCCCAGGGCACGAGTCGTCCCTCAGGACACTCCCTCTGATTCACTCGTCCCAGGCCAAGGGAATAGTTAGTTCAGGCCTGGGGACGAGTCGTCCCCTGAGTACAGAAATCTCATATTCTTCATTTTTGACAATTCGTTCGATGCGTGTGACCCCATAGGACTATATTATGTTGGCAATGAGTTCGATCACATCGATCCTCATAAGACATGAGCGGACTCTAGCAAGCCATCATGTCTACCCAAATAATATAATATCAAGTTCGATTTTCCTACATAGAACATATCACAATCCTATTGTCACACGATGTTATATTGAACATGAGTCATGGTCCACGTCAACTCATATTGTTCAATGCTTTCTCGTTACTAAGTAAATTGATTAATCGAATGTTATTAATCACATTAATTCATTCGGGCATGGCCATGCACTACATCAATCTTACTTACGAGTGGCCTAGCAAACATCTCTCTTTACGAGGGACAAATTTCCATCTAGACTTATCATTCTTCCCAACAAGAATCATATCATGCCAATAATAGCCCTTATTGTTATCCGGTTAAAGACAACGTTAAACTATATCAAACATAATATTCATCGAGTGGAAGACGATGATAATCTCAGGTCAAAGGATATCAATGATATAACTATATGAGATTTAATTATGACATACGACCATGACATAAATCTCATAATGGGTCAAGTCCAGTACATTGTTCTCCAACAAGTACCCATGAATCTAATGTGCATCTCCATGCGTATAATCATCACATGATTATCCATTAGACTTCATACTAGTGCTTCATAAGTACTAGGGACACGATTATTAAAGTAAACATGCAAACATATATAATAATCAAAGTAATAATCTCATATATAAATGAATAATGACATTACATATAAGTCTATCTCTATAGGCCTAGGGCACTAACACCTACAGAAATAGGAGAAGAAAGAGAAGAGGAACCATTCCCCTTTCGAGTTTTGGAGGGGTGGAGACCAAATGAAGGATGGAAATTCAAGGGGAGGGGGGTGGCTAGGACAAATGGAGGGAGGCAGAGTGGGGTAGGAGACAAATTTAGTGAGAGAGGGTTGATGGTGGTGGATTGATAGGGGGGATGATGGTGGGTGAGGGATGGGAGATTTGGGAGAAATGTCGGAATCTGACAAAGAAGAGGAGAATGAGGGGTGAGGAATGGTTTTTGACAGGATGATGGATGTAGAGTCGAGGGAGGGACGAGGTGAGGTGGTGATGGAAGGGTTGATCAGAGGAATTGGGTGGGGAGGCAGGGAGGTGAAGAAGGAATGATTGAGGGTTGGAATATTAACAGTGAAGATGGGGAGTTTGGTTAGTTTCTTTTTTATATTGATAATTGGGGATAATCATTTAAACTTTTAGCCCTTTAAAGTTGAGAACTTTCATTAACCCTTGATTTACAAAAGTTAAGTTACGTGTGCACCGCATGTGATCACTTAACTGAAATCGTTAACAATTTTGTCAAAAATTCTCTATTTGCTAACATTCGGTAACTTTGGACCCTTAATCGCCGAAATTGAAACATTAGACCCCTTTCTACGAATAACCCCCAAACTTTAGACCCTTAATTGTATTTTACCCTTTCCAATGTGATCACTGAATTTTGTTTTTTACAATGTCCTCACTGAACTTTTTCAATTCTTTTATGTGCTAACTTGTCCACAATTTCGCTAAGAACTTAACTAAAGTTTGTCACGTTACCTCACGTGGATCACTGATTTTTGTTTTTTGCAATGTTCTCGCTGAACTTTTTCAATTCTTTTATGTGCTAACTTGTCCACAATTTCGCTAAGAACTTAACTAAAGTTTGTCACATTACCTCACGTGATTAATTTTTGTTAAGGTTTAAACCAAGTTAATGACGTGCACATTGACTAGACTTGGGCAGTAAATCACATGCCTTTAACCACGAACGTGAGCCCCACATGTCCCACCTCACAGCCATGCATGTCATCAACTTGGTTAAAAGTTAACAAAAGCTTCTTTAAGGGAAAAAAAAAACATAACAAAAATTAGGCACTCCAGGTCACGTGACTAACTTTCATTAAGTTTTAGTAAAATTATGGACGGAGTGAGCACATTTGAAAAACTAAAAAATATCAATTAAACATTTGCAAAAAAAATGGGACGCGGGACGACAACAAGGAACGTGACTTCTAAAAATTTGGGTACGTTAGAGGTAGGATTAGTCGGTACGCCAGTTGGGAACGTGGTACACTTTTATTGGGAACGCAAAAGTAATTAGTATATATATATATATATATATATATATATATATATATATATATATATATATATATATATATATATATTAAAAAGCGATGCTTATACTATTAAAATCTTTAAACACACCCACCTTTAAAAGTGTTGTACAATTAATGGGGGGATGTAAATATTTTGAGGATGAAAATAACTGCCCTCTAGGTTTAAATTTTGTACGTAGAGTCCCAAATGATATTCAATTAACCGAATTGAAATGTCAGATTCTACCTTCTTTTTAAAAAAAATCTGGGACGATGTTTTTGGCGATTTGGGTCGCGTACCCAAGAGAATTGGGACGTAAATGACCCCTATTCCGGGACGCGCGATCCAGGACATGAGACGAGGGGGAAGTAGCATTCCCGGTAACTATGGTTTTGCCAATTAACATTAATAAACCTAACTACTCAGCCATAATTATTGCACATCTTGAGGATTTCATATCCAAAGAAAAAGAGTCAAGAAACGTGATGCCACTATTATTCAACAACAAGGGGTTACAAGTCAAATTCCTTCTTCTAATGTAATTCAAATCAGTGGCGAAAGCCAGGAAATTATTCAAACGGGGTCGAGATTGCTTAGTGAAAATATCATACTTATCATACAGAAATATGGCACAATGGGGTCAAAATGATATCATGTGCAAATTTTACCACAAGGGGTCGAAATGGAAAAAAAAATAGTATTTTTAGTGTATAATTTAAAATTTTATTATTACTAAAATGACATTTTCAAAAAATTAAGGGGATTGAGTGACCCCCATAGCCCTAGGATGGCCTTGCCGCTGATTTAAATTCAACTGTCAAATATCCCTATCAGAATTGTATTGCCTTCAGATTTGAAACAATCAAAAATTACTAGTGACCCTAGAACCCTTCTCCTTTGAGGGGGCTCTCCTTCTCCCCATTATTGTGAATTCTTAGTATAATTCACACCCTGATTTCCATCACCGTGTGGCATTTGTCCATGGGAATGCTAATGAACAGAAATCGACTCCAAAAGGACCAAACAAGCAAACAATGCAGACGGAGACAGCCAAACGGGGAGACCAGAATAAAAACAATTTGATTGTGAACTCCTTACTGACACGGACCTTCTTCTCGACTATTATTGATAGTTTGGGTTGATCAAACTGGTTGGATTTACGATTAACAGAGGTAATTTAAGATTTGACATTGCAAACCTAACTATTCAGCCACAATTACTGAACAACAGCCAGTACCATTAACCCTTTCTCCAAAGACAAAAGGTCAAGAATCACAAAGTCACTATTCTTCAGCAAAAATGGAGTCAGGACTCAGAAGCCTTCTTCTAATATGAAATTCTCAATTGTTGCTATCAGAATTAGGATAGACAAAAAAGTTGAGCCAATCAGATTACTGTTGATCCTAGAGCCGAAATTTTATTTAAGGGGTAGTTGTAAAAATTAACATCATATATTCCATAGACATACATACCCATTGAGACAATCAAATTTCTAGTGATCCTAAAACTGAATTAGGATTGACTACAGAGTCAAACCAATCTAATTGGCTTTAGGGTTCGCTATAACTGTTAGATTATCGTTGTCATGCGACAGTGACGTTTGGCTAAATAAGTTAGTTATAATCGTTTATTTTTTCCGAAAATGCTAGGATTGAGACGTTGGCATTTAATTAGTGACATAAGTTGTCGTTTTGTAGTCTTTTAGCTTGAAGTCGTTGATAGTGAATAGTAGCTTATTGCAGGTGTAGCCATGTCCTTCTTGGTTATGGCCATCGCATATCATGTGAACACTCGTGTATATAGAACGTGATGTGCAAAGGAAAGGGTTAAGAAGAACTGGCAATTATCTATTCTCTCACCTCTCTCTAGAAATTCCTCTCCCTTCTATCAGCTAACCTTTATTTTCCTTCTAGTTTCTATACTTTGTTCTTCCCTACATTGAATTCCTATCTCAATTTGGAAATTCTCTAAACTTGATAATCAGGTCATAACAACATGATATCAGAGCTATCTCGATCCAGGGATAACTAAGAGGAATGGTGGATACTCAATGACTCATTACCAGGGGCTAGAGAGCAATGTCAATGCCTGTGAAGATGAAATCACATGGTAGACAACTAGACAGGAGCATTTATATGAGACTCTGTGCAATGATAAGGCCGAAGGGAAAAGTAGCTTCACTAAGCAATGGTATTGGGTATTGATGAGATTCATAATTTGTTGACTAATATGCAGAAGAACAATAATGGTATAGAGAAAAGAGTAATCCCTCCTACCATTCATAGTTCTGGGTCCATTTTGAAAGCTCCCCCTTCAAACTCTGACGATCACAATGAAAGTCATAAACGTTGTTGATGAGAGTATGCACGAGACGTATATAAGAAACATTTGAAGTCGGAATTTTCTAATTTTTCTGAGTAGACCACATGGGTTGGATTTGGAAATGACATAAGTTTTCAAACATAGGTTTGTTTCCTTGTATGACAGGGTCGAGCTTGCAACTAAGCATTTTGAAGATCAAAACTACAACAACGAGATTGATGGCTTGGCATGGGATGATTTTGTGCATTGGATAGACAATATATTTTTCCCAAGCTTATATAAATGTAGAGGGTAGATTTTCTAAGCTACACCAAACGGGTGAGGTAATACCACGGGAAATTTGAGGGACCCAAGAGTGATTGGGTCGCTCCAAGCTAATTACCTCCATATCAGCAATAAACTTAATCCCATGGCATTCCCCTTAAACCTGGAAATCAACACGTGAACAAGAGACCATATAAGTGCCATTATTACTTCTAGAAAAATGAAATTGAGAAGATTGTGACTGAATAGCAAGACAATAGGGTAATACAACATAGTTGCAATCCTTTTGCTTCGCTTGCTAGTTAAGAAGGAAGGATAACTCTTGAAAGATGTGTGTGATGATCGTGAATTTTTGAAATTCATAATCATTGTTGTTCGATATTTCAACTATTTGAGAGAGTTGAATCTTATGTGTGTAACATGTCAATTGATATGTTAAATGGTGCACTTAAAGTGCTATATGTGCGATATTAATTTGGAGTGAAATTTCTTAAGATATGGGTTGATAAATGAGGATGTTAAGGTTTCTTATGGTATTGTTACATGAAGAGTTGGAAAGTGAATTATTGAATAATGGTGAAAGGAAATCATACAAGTATGATATATGTGAAACCAAAAGTGGTGATAATTATGCATGAGTTCAACAATGATATTTATGGTGTTTGATAAAGTCTTAGAGTTGAAATTGTGAAAAGAGGATGTTTAACAGGAGTTGTGTGTCCTAAATACATGTTAGTATGAATTGGGTAAGTTTTGGGGGGGGGGGGGGGAACTCACATGTATAAATTAATTTTGAGTAGTGCTATATGTCTGAATGAAAAATGATGTGTTTATGACTCATTAGTGAGTTCATATGAATTGGGGATTTTTGTTGACTTTGGGATGACTTTGATTAACCCGAAATGGAGTTAGTATGAGTTAGGTTCACTTTGGAGGTAAAAGAGTCCTTTTAAGTGAATTATAAATAGTAGGAGAATTAGGTGATATTTTATGGGATTTTGTAGAAATTGTTTGAATTTGTATATAAATAAAGGGCGTTTGTTGACTTATGATTTGAATTTAGTTGACTCGGTTTGGATTACATTGACTTCGGGTGGTAAAACGGTCATTTTACGACATTTACGATTTTTAAGAAATTATTTGAGACTGATGTGATTTCTTTTGAATTTTAGAAAATCTTATGGAATTTATTTGGATTTATTTGAATTAATTTGGAATTTATGGGAATATATTAAATTTTGGTATTTTTGGTCATTAGGGGAATTTTAATAAATTTCAGGACTTTGGTGGCAATGGCACACCATAGCCTGCCCTTGGCAAGCCTGGCCGGCCCATGGCCTGTTTTCCTCGGCCTGGCCTGGCCTCATGCGGGCAAGCTGCAGCCGCATGGCCAGCCATTTTGGCCCATGCCCAGATGAGCCTGCTCTGTTTTACTCTGTTTTCCCGCCCAGAACTCTGGAAATTCCTGAGAGGTCCCTGAAATGTATTAAAGTGCTTAGAAATGATTATTTAGGTCCAAAGTGGTATATTGTACAAGAAAAGTATAATTAGAATATTATGATCAATTAATTGAATTAATTGATTCATATTGGGTTAAATTACAATAATTTCTGAAAATGATCAGTTAGTTCCTATAACTGGAAACTGTTATGCCCATTAGTCCTGTTGACTAAAAAATTAACGAAATATGGATAACTAGAGATAGTTAATTTTGCATTAGGACTAACCTAATGTGATTAGTAACTATAATAATATTAACTAAGGTTAATTAGGGTTAATTAACCCAATGGTGATGTAAAACTTAACGAAACCTTGTTAAAGTTGCATGTAATACGAGGATGACACCTCTTGTGAGTGGAGTATAAAAACTCATTTTCTCTCAGATCTTTGAATCTTATCTCCCCTACACACTCAAAACACACCTAAAACCCTTGTTTGAGAGAAAATTATGGAAATTCCATGATTTGAAGGTTAAAACTCCAAAATCTCTTCATGAGTTCTTAATGAAAATTGTTCTACTCATCAAGAGGAGTCTAGAGAGCTGAAAATATTGAAGTTTCCATGGTGTAAATTCTCCATTAGGTAAGAAACCCTATCTTTTACTTGTTTTTCATGTTTTACATGAAATTCTTGGTATCATGAGCATATAATTGATATGATTATGATTTAAGTAAGTTGAATTCATGATATTCATATTGTTATTGGTGTTTTGAATTATAAGATAATATTATCATTATCATAGTATTAAATGATGGAATTGCGGTAGAAATGGTACATGTGGGAGTTTGAAAGTGATAATTATGAATAGATGTGTTTGAGTTTATGAGTTTCGAGCTGTTAATGATGTTTTAGGAGTACAAACATCATGTTTATGGTATTAAGTGATGAATAGGTTAAAAGAGAATAGAATGGGAAATATCATGATGTAAAGTCATGAATCTAGTATGATACCTTGTGGATACATGAGAGTTACTCTTGTAACCCTTATAAATACATAGTATCTAAATCTATACGAAATGTTATACGTAAGTAATAGGATAATACGTGATTATTCACCCAAGAATGAGAAATGAGTGGAATATAATAAAATTGTTACAGTAACATGACTATCAATGTTTAAGTTTGTGTATTCTTGGTAGAATTAGGACCAAATTGATGATATAAATAAATACTGAACATGAATCCAATGTGAGATTCAATATATATGTACTTATATATGGATGAAACATACACCATCTAATGATATACTCCTAAAAACATCAGAAGAATGATATGAATAAATAACGAACAGAATCTGATGTAGGATTTACAATATGTCTATATATATTATTTGATGATACCGATATGAGACCATATATAATGATATCGGTATAAGCCCGAGTTGTATAGTGACGCAGAAAATAATGAAATGAGGTTGATGATTTATGAGTTATATAATGATATTAGTATGAGCCTGCATATGAGTTGTATTTGATGGGGGAAGATTGAAAGGAATAGGGTTGTACTAAATGTTATGGCTTGAATCATAGTTGCGAAAGGCGTCCACTTTTGTTGCCCGCCTCGCCATATTGGCGCCTTAGAGAGTTCATCTTTGTCCAACGTGGCGGGCGTTTTTGTTAACTACTTTCTTTTTTTAAGGAAAATTGATAATTAAGGTAAGGATTTTCCAAAGTCGGCTGCTTTTATAAAATTGATTGATTTTGCGTAACTGATTGTTAAAATCATTTGTTAAAATTGATTAACCCCTAAATTTCCAACATTAATAGCGACAATGGAAGAACACTCTCCTACATCGACGACAGTAGCGATAGACGGCGAACTAGACCAGTTACCTTGAACGAGCTGGACTTTGTGCTCGTTTGGTATTTCTTTGCGTCTGTTTGTTTGCGTTTCTCTTATTCTTTTGTTTAACTTATTTTCTTTTATTTTCCAGAAAGTTCTTTTAATATTTTTATTGCTTTTTTTTTCACTCTTTTCCTTTGTTTAATTATTTTGTTTGCTTTCTCATTCTGACTCCAATAGTCAACTTGTCCTTTTAATTTATTTATTATTTTGTCGTTTTTTTTTCACTCTGAGAATTCTCTCTTTTGGGGTCTAAATTAAGTTTAGGATACTATTATTAGTGGAAAAGACATTTATTAAATGTTTTATTTATGCTCCTGACATGTTTGGATTTTTGTTTGTTACATGCATATTTATATACTTTTTTCAAATATTTACTAATTTTTTGTTCTATTTTCCGCCATGCTCGCCTTTTTGCCGCTTTTCTATAGCCTTGCCTTTCGCCTTTCTCAGGTATGTATCGCATGCCTCTCGCCTTTAACAACTATGGCTTGAATTGGAAATGTGTTCACCGTGACAGATATATATATGGAAATGATGAAATAAAAAATGACAACAAAATGTGGTAACGTTTACTTTAAATGTGATTTGAGTACTATGGTTCAGTATGCAACACTTATTTTATTTGAATACTTTTAGTATTATGAATTGTTTTCTATTTTATATTTAAACGCTTCTGCATATTATATGATGGAGGGATTTTTACTGAATAGCAGTCACTTGAGGATAGAAGGGGAAATAAATGGGTAGTTCTTTAAGGTCATGAACCTATCTTGTTTTGAAAGATGTGTATGTATGACTTTGTAGGAGGCCAATTTTATGGCTTATTGTTTATATGAGTTTAGTAAACTCTTAGTGAAGTCTATGGAGTTGTATAAGGTTGTACAAGAGTTCTTTAAACTCTTGTTGTTGTTGTTGGTAACTCCTAAATGTATAAATGGAGTTGTATTGTGGTATCAAGAGTTATATAAACTTTTGTTGTAGTTATTATTTTGTTGTTCAAAAGTTATAGAACTTTCGATTTATGAGGAGTGTTGCTGTGTTTGTTAAAAGAAGAAATATTTTTTATTCACAGGTTTTGTCGTTGTTGATGTCATGTGGATATCATTCACGCCCAATTGAGTCATAAGAAGGGGCCTATTTTTGGGGTTGTGACAATGTGCATTGATTATTGGGAACTTAATTAATTGACTATCAAAGATAAGTTCATATACTCCCTCTATCCCAAATTGAAAGTAATTTTTTGTACCAAAATGGTGGACCTTTAGAAACTTTACCTTCAAATAATTTTGCCCTATTTGATTGTTTTTCAAATATTTTTTCATAGTTCATTATATTTTTGCAAAACTTTATGGAAGTGAAAAGCGAAAATGTTTATGATTTTTTTCTATTAAAAATCCACCTTTTCAAAAATGACCCTTAAATTCCAAAGGTTCATTCATTTTGGTCATTTTGGGACGGAGAGAGTACCATTTATTGATAAATAGCTAGATGAGTTTCATGGGTATAAGTTTTAATACAAAGCTTGGTTTGACATCAAGGTTCATTAAATCATGGTTAGGGAGGAGAACATTAGCAAGACTGCATTTAGAACTCATCATAGTCATCATGAGTCAAGATGATGCCATTTCGTCTCAAATACTCAAACATAATTTAAGGTCCTTGTGAATTCGGATTTTATAGATTGTTTAAGAAAATTTCTTTTGGTGTTCTTTGATGATATTCTTGTTTATAGCCCCTCTATAGTAGCACATTTCTCATTTGAGGCAGACCCTATAGAGACCGAGAGAACACCAACTATTTGTAAAAAATAAGCAAGTGTACTTTTGGCAAGGAATAAGTTAAATATCTTGGCCAAATTGTCAAAAGGACTGAGGTTTTCACGTCCCTGCGAGGTTTTCACGTCCCTACGAGGTTTCTATTGACCCAAACAAGATTAATAGCATGGTTTCTTGGAACTACCCTAAATATGAGCACCACCCACCACCCCGAACTGATGAGAGACTTAGCATATGTAGAAATCACTGCCTTAGATTTGCTACAAGTTCTAAACCAACTTCCACAATGCTCTGAGAATAACTCCTTCTGTAGTGGCTACCCTCCCCAAAAGACTTACTTAACCATGAACATTATACAAAAGTGGAAATTGTATTAAAATTTTGCAAAGGTATAAGCAAGTGAGAAACTTGAGGCCCATTCTACTGAAGCAAATAATAGGATGGAGCATTTTGTCCTCAAGAGAAGGACTGACAGGGTATTCAAAGTTGGTGAGTGGGTGTATCTTCAACTGCAGCTCTATAGACAAACCTTTTTGGCATTTAGGAGGAATATGAAACTAGCTCCAAAGTACTATGGTCTTTTTCATCCATTTTCCATGCCTCTCTGTTGGAACCATGTATTAGAACCACATTCAGACAGGACATAATGGTCAAATATTGGTGGAGCCTAATGCCAATCTCGATACGCGTCTGAGTAAGAAAGAAAACAACTTGGCTGCACAAGTTCTGGTGTAGTTGTTAAATGCTTTGATGAGGACGCGACATGGGAGGATTGGCCTGTGATTGCTACGAATTTTCCCAATTTCATTTTGCTCAAGAATTAGAAGGGAAGGGAGGTGTTAAGTTTTAGGGTTCTTTATAACCGTTAAAATCCCTTTGCTATGCTATGATGTTGTTTGGCTGAATAAGTTAATTATAATCCTTTCTTTTGTATGTTAACAATAGGGTTGAGTTGAGGAGCCATCGCTTTGGTTAGTTACATATGTTGTCATTATGTAGTCGCTTTAGCTTGAAGAGGTTGATTTAAAAATAGCTTGTAGCAAGGGCAGCCATGACCAATTTGGTTATGGCCGTTACAAACCATGTGAACACTCACGTACATAGAACTTGATGTGCATAGAAAATGATCTCCCTTCTCTTTACTAAACCTTTCTTTTCCTTTTGAATTCCAATCTCAATTTGGGGTTAATTCTCTAAATTTGATGATCAGGTCATACCATTCTCCTGTTCCTAGACATGTTATTTAACAGGCGATTGTAACTTTGTAAGAGTTTTTGGCATTACAAAATGCACTTACACACATACCTAACCATTGAGCCCACTCTGCAATCACATGAGAAAAAATAAGTGTCCAGTGCCGGCGTTGTTTCCGTTCCTCATCTTCATCGTCCCAAACTTCTTCGAGCGTTCTTCCCTGCAGAATTAAGTACAAACTCAAATCATATCACAATGATTCAGGAAAATTAAAACGAGTCAAGCAAGTAATCGAACCTCGGAATGATTATCAAGGACATCGTGATTGGAACCAAGTAAAGGTTCGTTCAAATCATCATCTAACCAGGATCCGCCCCCGGAGGAGTCCAACAGCTCGTGCTTCTTGCCGCCGACGCCGTCAACGTCGCCGTGGTGGAGTCTTCTCCTCAATGTGCGTGATGTCATTGAAATTTGTGAGAGGTAGCTGAGTGGATTGCTGCAATTTTTTTGATTTATAAAAAAATAACCACCGCATCCATCTCCCACGAACGAATCAAGCAATTCCGGTCACGACTGTTTATGCTTAGTGTCCAAGTCTTCCTCTTCCCATTGTTTTATTGTCCCCGTTTTCCTTTTCTTTTCCTTTTGTCAAAAATATCAATTTTATCCTTAACCCTTGAACTTTTTTCCTTTTCGTTCATAGACTATATCTTTTTTCCATTTCATTCTCAACTCAACCTATGAGATATATGGGGGTGAAAATGTAAAATTGCAAATTAAAATCGGTGAAAGTATAAAATATTAAATTATTTACTTTAAATTTCATTTTTGTAATTGCAGACAACCCCCTTGTACAACTCACACCCGATTGCATATATAGTTTTTCTTGTTATTCTTGTTTATTGATTTTCGTTAACTTTAGTCTAATTTCGTTAAATTCCTAACTGATTCTTTTAGTTTTGGATTAAACTAAATAACATAGTTAACTTATAGGGTATTTTATGTTATTTATCTGTTATAAAAATCGGGCAAGTCACGCCATGGTTGTGGAACTTGTGCAAGTTTGACCCATACGAGACTCGCGCGAGTTTGGCAATCAGTGGATGATTTCCCTAAAAAATCTCTATTTTTGATTTGTAACTCCCCATCTACATTACTTTCGGCTTGATCTGGGGCAAGTTAATTTTTTTTATCACAAACACCTCTCTTCTCACTTTCTTCACCTATAAAATGAGCCCTCAAGCTCTTTTGAATGGGTAACTTTCAATCCCCAAATTTTCACTCCTTAATAGAGCCGTCAATTTGGGATCGACCCGTTGGGATGTCCCGTCCCATCATATAAATGGGACAGAATGGGATAATATATTCTAATTTCGTATAAAAGCGAGCCTATTTGGGACATTCCGTTTGGAAAGCGGGATGGGATGGGATGTCCCGCATTTTTTTTTTAATAGTATTTTTATTTTATTTTTAACCTCAAAGGTATTTTAACACTTAATCTTTAGTGTTTTTTTCACCTATACATTGTCTTTTAAGTTGATTAAGCTATTTTATGAAATTAAGAAGTTTTGATCTTGTTGGATCGTAAAAAATTAATTTTATGCTTTCAATTTAATGTTTTTACATCATCTAAGTTGTATTTTAGTTTATAATATTAGAGTGTTCTTGTCCCGCATTGTCCTGTATAGTGTCGCGTCCCGAGTTAGATTCAGGACGGGACGAGGTATTTCAGTTCCGCGAAGAATTCCGGACGACCCATCCCGTATAGTTGTGGGATATCATAGTTTCGTCTCGTACCATCCCGTTATTCCGAATTGACGGCTCTACTCCTAAAGGTTATAATTCTCCAAGCCAAGAATACTAAAACTCTCTCTTTCTCTCCCTCAAAAACGAAAAAAAACATGCGCACGCACAAACACATATACTAATTATCTCTTCAACAAGCTTTGGAGAAGACCTGCCTTATTCTCAAGGCATTCCCAGAAAGCACTCTTTTCACAAGGTATTTAATTATGTTTCTCTTAATTGTTTTACTTGTTATTTCACCTCCAATGTATGCAATCCCTATAATAGGGAGGCTATTAGAAGGTCATTTCACATCATTGAAATTGACCATAAATCGCCTCCCTAACGTTCCAACTACCCCAAATTCTCCCAATTTGTAAATTTTTTAGAACAAGCATCATTTAGAGGACACAAAATAGATTACACTTAAAATAGCAAGACCGGCCTTAAAGTCGGGTAGAGCGGTGCCTAAAACCTTCCCATTTCGTAACCTAACCCCCGAACCCATCTTGAATATTTGGTTTCGCTCGACTAAAATGAGTTAGAGTTAGGTTTTCATATGTTCCCTTAAAACATAGGTGGCTACTATAATAAAATGAATTAGACATCCTTGAAAGCATGTAACCGTTTTTCTGGGATATCTACAATGGCAACTTCGCTGGGGATTTAGAGGGTTAAACTTGCAATTTATTTTAAGTATTTTGTGTTTCTGCATTTTCTGCTTTCAGAGTGTCAAAATCGCGCGAGTTTGGCTTATTCAGCCAGATTCACACGAGTTTGACACCCATGCTGAAAATCGTGCGAATTATGTCCTTTGTTGTCTACATGCTTATTCTACTAAAATCTTCTTTAGGCGTAATTAATGGTTTAAGGAATGGGGCACATTTCCCTAATCCCAAATATGTTTGGAATTTGGCCCAAACTCGGGCGAATCTAGACAGTAATGCCCAACTCGGGCGAGTTGCATTGCCCATGCGTATTTTCGGCGAGTTTCGCCCTCCAGAAGACTAATTTGGGGACTGCCGAAACACAGGGACTGACATGATTTGAGATTTAGGCCTAAAAAAGCTTGTGAATATTTACTGCTTTCTATCTAGTTTTTTACTTCATCTTTACCGGTCACACGGGTGATTCAGAAGTTGTAATTTTATTTTATTATTTTCTTACTTGTTTCTCTTTTATTTCATGTAAATTTTTTTGTCACATAGTTGTACCTCACACTACGTGCACAAACTCATATATGAACTGCTCTGTATCGAGTCGCACAAGTTTGACATTAAACCCGTCGAGGCCCACCTAGGGGGATTCCAATCTCCAGTGACATTAGTTTCTCGCTTAGTTGTGATTCGCAACCCGCTATGTGCTCCAAATACCACATTAGCGGGTAGCCTATTAGCCTCTTCAGCCATTGCACAAACTACACATTCTCAATTTAGGACATACACACAGTGACTCTGTCGGTTTCGTATGTTGAGATTTCCTTAAGCCAACGTCACCAAACACGCATGATGTTTCACTTCAAGAAACTCGTGGTTATTATGGACAAAATAAAACTTTGTCTATACATGTGCGTTTCGTGACGTTGATTTAATCAAATCCCTACATGCTTAGGTTTAGAATTGAAATGGTGGAATTTTATGAGTATATGGGACTGCGATATGGCATATATACTAGTGTGACGATCCTACTATTATAGAGCTTTAGGTAGAAACTATAAAAAGGACCTCGTCCTTCCAACAATGTTTAGGAATAAAAAAGGGTCTTCTCCTTATTTGGTAAGTTGTATACCCAAGGTGTGTTTGTTAATGCTCATCCTCATTGATCGATGTTGCTCAAAACTAATGGGGCTCGTTCTCCTCTAGGTCAAACTGCAAAGAAGTCATGTCCGCTCCAATGACATTCAACAACAACATCAACAATGGCAACCCCAAGGGTCCCACTTTCACTAGTAAGGACCTTTTCGATATAATGAAGGGAATAAAAGAAAAGGTTGACACCCTCGCCAAAGATTCACAATGCAAAGATGATGATTAATAAGCCCGTTTGGATCACAAGACCAAGGCCACGAATAAGAGGTTGCCAAAATCAAAGCCCAACTGAAGGAGTCCACCGAGGGCGAGGGAAAATTTAATGAGGGAGCATACTCAAGCGTTCTGCCTCCTAAAACTTACAAAAGGGCAACCGACACTCGGGTCTTTACTCCTCTCTTAGGAATGACCCGAACCAAAGCATTCAAAGTTTTGGTAGAAACAGGAAAGGTCAAACCTTTAGAAGGACATAAGTTGAAGAAGGTTCAAACAAATCACGAGTCTAATGCATGGTGCAACTATCATAAGCATAGCAGGCATACTACTGAAAAATGCTTCGACGTCAAGAACATCATTCAAGACTTGATTGACAAGCACGAGTTCACTATTGAAGAGTCGTTGGATGATATTTCAACTCCCTTGTGAAGATGGGCAAGATGCAACCTTTGAGAGACTTCAAGCTTAAAGACCCAGAAATGAAGCATGCAGACTCCTCCATGTTTTGCAACTACCACCTCACAGTTTGACACGATACCAGGGCTTGCCATGGTATTGGAGTGGTATTGGAGTGGTAGTATCTCAATTTATGCCATTTATGCTACTTATTAATTTTTATGTGTTTATTTATGTTTTTGATGAATTATGTGAAGTTAGGATGAAAATGAGTTAACTTTAATGATAAAGGGTCTAAATGGAATAAAAATAAAGTGTGTAGTGAATTTATAATATTTGAAATTTGAAATTTTTAAGTATTAAGTTTATAAGTTGTTGAGGTGCTTATTTGTAAAGGTTGATAGTTAAGATTGTTAGTTAGATTGGTTCAAGCCTTGAGGAGCTTAGATGTAATTGTTAATATTTATCCTCTATTTTCTCTTAATGGAAATCATTTTAACCAAAAGCAAAACCTCAGCTCAAGTCTTCTTCCCAAAACCCTCCATGGAAAGAACCAGACCCTAAGTTCCTTCCAAAAATTCTAGATAACTCAATACCTTTTCGTTTTCAAATCCGTTTGCATATTCTTGTTCGTGATGACGAGGGGAGCGCATAGAGCCGTAAAAATAAATATTTCATTTCGCATTATTTCAGTAAGTTATTGTGACTTCCTTTATTTTATTGATCATTCAAGGTTAAAATGAGATATTGGGGTTGTATCAATTATTTTGGTATTTTTGATATATGTTCTTTGAGCTAGAAGGGTAATGGAAGGAGTTGAAAGGTACTTGGTGTTTGTCTTGAGGTATAAGTGTAAAGGATAGTAGCAAATTGGAACTAAATGTTGAAGAAATAGTTATAGGTTGGTGCATGGATAATTTAGCCTTGTTTCTTGAGTCAAAATAGTTGTAATATGATGTTAATGCATTATACTTGGATGGGATGGTTTGGTAGGAATTATGGTGATGTTTGGTACATGTTTTATGACTTCAAAAACAGAGGAACTGATTAAATAGCAAAGGGAAATTGGTTGCTGATGTTTTTAAGCCCTGTTTCTGATTTCTGGGCAAGGGCACGAGTCGTGCCCTGGGGCACGAGTCGTGCCTACTGTCGTGCCTTGTCGTGCCCAAGGGGGGACGACTGAATCTGTGGGGGTGTCAATGGGGCACGAGTCGTGCCCTGGGACACTAGTCGTGCCCTGCCTTGCCACCTCTGAAGCATTTTCCAAGCCATAGAAACCTATTCAACCTAGTATATAATTGAACCCTCTTTAACTATAATTAAAGTAGAACACTTTAGCTATACAATGGTATCTTACTTGGTCAAAATGGAATTGTGTAAGAGGTTTAAATATTGTTCGGAAAATGGTTGGTATGCTTGATTTGTACTTAACCAAAGTGAATCAAACTTGGTAAATTGAACTTGGACCTTTATAGAGTTTATGAATTGTTGCATATTGAACATGTAGGGCTTGTTGGTTGTACATTGAGGCCTTACTTGAGTTCATATCCATTGTTTGTGAGATGAATAGTGTATGAAATGTATATTGCACTATGTTATTGATTTACACATGAGTATGAATACCATGTTGTTCTTTTCTTATCCCTTTGGTGGATTTCTTTTCAAGTAACTATTATGTGCTTGAACTTGTGTTAATCAGCTGATGTTTAGGGCTATAACGGAATACGATCATTTTTGGAAATTGTTCTATAGTGTGATCGGATTACGTTATACCTGTGATTGTCCCCTTATGTGGCCACAGACTGGGGTTATAGCATCTGTATTGAGCCAAAAGCCTTACAGAGTTGCTAGTATCTTATATGGTTTCCTGAAAAACGGGTCTTATAAGATGTGAATATGCCTAAGCAGTTCACCAATGAGTGGAGTTTTATCTCCCAATGTTGTACGACTTATTGTTATGACGGGAAAAGGTAAACCAAGGTAACGTAAGGTGTTTACGGCTTTTCCAACGTGTTATATGCACCTTGTTATGTGTTGCATCTTACTTGGCATATTGTTGCATTCATAATAGCTTATTGAGATTTATTCTCACCCTTCTCCCTTTAATATTTTAGATCGAACTGAGACAGGAGGACCCGGCCAGTGAGGACGGAACGGAGTTTGTACGTGTCTTTGGGGTTGTTGGGTATGTATATGTCTTAGATGGGAATTGTAGAGGTATTTTGGTTTAACTCCTTTGTGGAGTTTGTATATAAACAACTTTGTTTAAATTTTACATTTGTGAACTTTTGTAACTAAAACAGGTTGACTACTTTCCAAGTTTGTTTATGAATTCCTCCAAGTGGAGATGTTAAAGTTAGTTTTCTAATGGGAATGTTAATGTTGGTTTTCTCTTCAAGTTATATGAAAACTTTTGAAAATTCAGGGGGTCTTTATTTAGTAAGGGGACACTCCCGCTCGGGACACGTGTTAGGTTCCGGGTTGGGGTCCCCACATTTAGGGTTTAACGTTTGGGGTTTGGGGTTTGGGGTTTGGGGTTTAAAGTTTAGGTTTATTTTGGGAATCGGGATGGTGCCTGGGAGATTTATTAATCACAAAAAACTATAATTGTGTACAATAGGGGGACAACCATTCATCAAGTTTGAATGGAGCTTAAAACTCATCTCTCTCCTATTACAACCTCACATTATCAAACAAACCTGACCACCATTTCTATATCTATACAACTACTTGACAGATTAATATACCTTCTAAACCTATCTATAAGAGTAGCTTCCATAGTGATCTTTATGTAGTGCCTCACAAACCTTTTTTGGTAAATTTTGAGAAGCGGTATAAACCTTTCTCCATCTGTGCACATGAGCCTCATTGGCTAATCTGTCTGCCACCCCATTGCCTTCTCTATATACATGCCCAATAAACCATGTCCCACATAACTCAAAGCTCATATCTAAATTCCCAAGGGCCATCATATAAACCTTTCACTATAAAAACTGCCACTAGGGTTTAGGGTTTTGGTTTAGGGTTTGGGTTTGGGTTTTGGGGTTTAGGGTTTAGTTTTTTTTTTTTTGGGAACCAGGACGGTACCTGGGAATTTTATTAATAACCAAAAAATATGATGTACATGAGGGGGACAACCATTCACAATAGTGAAATGGAGCCTAAACCTCTAACTATCTATTACAAAAATGAAACCTATCAGCCTATGCCTATCAATCTATATCTCATATTTAAGCTATTACAATTGTCAATACAAGACATATCACTATCTATCAACCAAGGCACCCACCTATCTATATACAAAATTACCCAAGTGATCTTTATGAAGAGCAACACATACTTCTTTTGGCGGTCTTTGTGCATTGTCATATGTCATCTTCCCTTTATGTTTGTGAGCTTCATTTGCAAACCTATCTGCAAATCCATTTCTTTCTCTATAGACATGGCTGATAGTCCAATCCCCATATAAAACTTTGCACTCTTTTAGCTCATATCTAAACTCCCATGGACTATCATATACTCCTTTCAAAACTGAAACTTCCAACAAAGAATCATATTCTACACAAACTGGGTGATTATGCATTTGATGGCATAGCTTTAGACCATCCTTTAGAGCCAAGATCTCTCCCTTCATATTAGTCCCCTCCCCATAGTAATTGGAAAAAGCCCATATCACAGAACCCCTAGAATCTCTTAGAACACCTCCACCTGTGCAAATGCCTTCTTTTGATGAGCCATCAGTGTTGAGTTTGTATTCTTGCTGTTTGGGGCCTCCCATCTAACTCTAACCACTTTTTTAAGCTTTGGCATTCTGATAGACACATTCAGTTGACTCAAGATAATCAGATCTCTTCCTCTATGTTCTAATTTTAGGGTAAATGTTGCATCTCAATTGCTTCAAAATCTCCTATAAAACCGTGAGGGAAACTTCATACTTCATCTTACACCTTGCCTTTTGTTGTGGGTATTTTTCAGCATGGTGACATCTTCAGTTGATCCTGCATATCAAGATGTCATTCCACTGTAAGTATTGTTTTAATATTTACTTATTTAATATTTCCTAATATATTTATTCTTATTTTCCAGTAATTAAGAGAGAAGAAATGCAGGATATTCTCCAGCACGTTCAACATACCTTCAACGGCTAGGGCGACTTGGTCTCACGGAGGTTGAAAGGATAAGCTTATATCCCGAGATTGTAGGAACCGTATTTGACTCCTTCATACTTATTTATATTTAAGGGGAAATGGAGATGGAACACACTAAGGCTCCGACGCACACACACTCTACCATGGGCGGATTGTAATCCTCTCCATTCTCTTCCAAAGTTGTACTCATAATCATCATAGTGAAACTTTTAAGGTTGGAGACCTAACTCAGGGGTTTTTCCAAAGAGGTTATCACCTCCAAGGTTTTCCTCGTTAACAAATCGTGGTGTCATTATTTCTTTTTCTTGCTTTTGTTCCATATAGTCGAATTCCATAGTCCCCTCCTTATTGTTCAATCCACACACTAAACAAAGTTAAGATTCAACTCTATTGTTTTTCTACCAAAACAATTTGGCGCCCACCGAGGGGCCTCGTGGTTTATCGGTTATTTGGATCATTTCCTAAGCAAGTTCATTATGTCTGCACCCACCAATGTATCCGCCGCCGGCAAGAGTCCTGTTGTTGCTCCAGCATCAGGAGGTAGAACCAGCTTGTTACCGCCACCTCCTCAAACCGGACCTCAGCAAACTCAACTTACGAAGACTCCACAAAAGGGAACAACCTCTTCCAATGTAGATGCTGACATCCGGAGTATCCTGACCAGGTTAAATCAAAGGTTGGACCAGCAAGACAAAGAACTCGAAGGTGGCGACCAATTCCATGATTAAGATGCAGAAAGATCAACAGCTCATCGCGTCTCGGCTTGACAACATATCACCACTGCGTGCAAGGGTTCTCAACTTTGACAACACCGGAGGATCTACATTTCAGAGTGAATTCATCCCAATGGGCAGTCCTCCTCAAACTCATCCGCTGACATCCTTAATGATGTCGACATCCTTGCAGGAAACCCCATTGACGCCATCTTCCGCAGGATTCACCCCGTCCCTCCATTCATTGACAATACTACTGTCACGACTACTACGGACAACTCTGGTTTGCTAAATAATCTTTTTAATAATAATAATTTCAATCGTATTCCTATGGCTGACCCTTTTGCAGGAAACCCACTAGCCAAACAGATGCGGGATCTCGAAGGCGATAATGAACGTGCCAGGCGTAACTCCTCCAATCCAACCTGTGACTCAAAACTGCTACAATCAATCCCGGTTTGTCCCAGCAATTGCTAATGTTGACATCCCAAAGCGTTTCAGTGTACCATCTATGAAGTTGTACGACGGCACCACGGACCCCGAGGAGCATGTTGCACACTATCAAGAAAAGATGGACATAATTCATATTCCTCTTCAATTCCGGGAGGCACTTATGCGGGGATTTGGATCAACCTTGTCTGGACCAGCCCTCAAATGGTTGATTAGGCAACCTCTAGGTTCAATTGGTTCTTACGCCCAGCTTATCAACATGTTCTATAACCAATTCTCATGCAGTCGACAATTTGAAAGGTTGACAAGTGATCTCTACAATGTGACCCAGCAGCCTAATGAAACTCTAAAGGATTTTGTCCACCGGTTCAATAAGGAAGTGCTAGAAATTCCCAATCTTGACATGTCGACAGACACAGAAGCATTCAAAATGGGGCTGAAGAAAGATTCACAGTATTATCAAGATTTGGTGATGACTCCTTGTAAGCGGTTGGAAGAAGTCAGGAGCAGGGCAGTGAGATTCATAAGACTGGAGGAAGACGAGCTGCGAAGATCGAAGTCCTAATCCAAGATGTTGACATATGACAACCCCGACAGAAAGACTGAATCGTCCCATCGCAGGAACCACCGTTCCAATCCTTATCCGAGAATTGACACTAGCAAAATTAATTCAATAGACGGTGAGGATGAAGATAACGATAATGTGCCTAACATTTCTGATTATTGTTTTTCTGTTGACATTTCAGGTATACTCTGTGCAATGGGCAACCTTGGGGACAAAGCCAGATGGCCAAAGAAGACGGACAAAGCCACAGGATGGCGTGACAAATCAAAATGGTGCGCTTACCATGAAGACTTTGGACATGTTACTGAAGATTGCATCGCACTAAGGAAGGAGATCAGTTACTTGCTCTCGAAAGGACATCTTAAGGAGTTGCTGGGATCTAGGAAGAAGAAGGCTGAAAATGCGGAAGCTCCTCATGAAGCCGAAAGACCAGTTTCTCCCCCAGCATCAACGAAGGTGATCAATTTTATCAGCGGAGGTTCAGAAATATGTGGCACATCCTATTCTGCAGCAAAACGACATGCTAAAGAGTCAAAAGAGGAGAAGCCAGAAAGACAGCCCAGGATGTCGACACCCTGCCGGGATCCAATCACCTTTGATGAAAGTGATCAAGATAACTTGCTGGAACCCCATCACGACGGTCTAGTTATTTCCTTGCAGATCGCCAATTGTACAATCCGGCGCATACTGGTTGATGGGGGTAGCTCTGTAAATCATATTATGTTGGGCACTCTTAAGGAAATGAACATCCCAGAATCAGAGATCATTAAGAAGTCCTCAGTACTGGTAGGCTTCAGTGGTGAAGTCAAAGAAACGGTGGGAGAGATAAAGCTTCTAATATACTCAAAGGGCCTCAACACCATGGAATGGTTCTGCGTAATTGATTGTGCAACATCCTACAATGTCATCCTGGGAAGACCGTGGATTCATGGAATGAAGGTTGTACCCTCCACATACCATCAGTGTGTGAAGTTTCCAACACCTTGGGGTGTCGCTAAGATTCTGATGATCAACAGGTGGCCAAGGAATGTTATAAAACATCAATGAAGGCGTCAACATCTCCAAAACAAGCATAGCAATTACCGAGCAAAGTACGTGAAGTCCTGGAAGCTAGGGAGGATGATGTGAAAGAAGTATTGCTAGACTCTTCCAACCCGGACATCAAGGTACTTATTGGCACTGACATCCGTGAGATATAGAAGAGAAGCTGGTGGAGCTATTAAGAAGCAGAATAAAGAGTTTTGCTTGGAAACACGATGATATGACAGGCATTAGCAAAGATGTCATCACTCACAAACTTAACGTAGAT
The DNA here is from genome assembly GCA_022495995.1 of Adenophora triphylla var. japonica. Classification (NCBI taxonomy): domain Eukaryota; kingdom Viridiplantae; phylum Streptophyta; class Magnoliopsida; order Asterales; family Campanulaceae; genus Adenophora; species Adenophora triphylla. Next base: position 239,218 of record JAFEMH010002965.1, on the reverse strand, counting down.
CCTAGCTTCAAACCAGTACACCAGAAACGTAGGAAGTTTGCGAAACCGAAACCAGATCATCAAGGAAGAGGTAGAGCGCCTACTCAAAGCCAACATGATACGAGAGGTCGATTATCCAAGGTGGTTAGCAAACGAGGTTGTGGTAGAAAAGAGAAACGGGAAATGGCGAGTTTATGTCGACTTCACCGACCTGAATAAAGCATGTCCAAAAGATCCCTTCCCTTTGCCACATATAGATTTGTTAGTTGATGCCACCTCCGGACATGAACTCCTCACATTCATGGATGCATCCTCAGGATTTCAACAAATTCAGATGGAACCATCTGACCAAGAGGACACCGCCTTCATAACACCCACAGGTATTTATTGTTATATTGCCATGCCTTTTGGACTAAAAAATGCAGGTGCAACGTATCAAAGGCTCGTCAACAAGATGTTTAAAGATCAGATTGGGGACACAATGGAGGTATACATCGACGACATGGTGGTAAAGTCCAAGAAAGCCGAAGATCACATAAGCAACCTCTCTCAAGCCTTTGACATCTTGGACTGTTTCAATATGAAACTAAATCCAGCTAAATGCAACTTTGGAATGAAGGCCGGGAAGTTCTTGGGTTACATGGTTACTAAAAGAGGCATTGAAGCCGCCCCAGAACAGATACGTGCTATTATCAACCTGTCATCACCTCAATCTGTCAAGGACATCCAAAGGTTGACGGGAAAGATTGCTGCACTTACCAGATTCATTTCAAAATCCTCAGATCGATGCAAACCTTTCTACGACATCTTGAGGAAGAACAATAAGTTCCAATGGGAGGACCAACATGAAGAAGCCTTTCAGGAGCTCAAAACTTACCTGTCAACACCTCCATTATTGGCCAAACCTCAAGAGGAGGAACATCTTTACATCTACCTGGCAGTATCCGAAGGTCTTTGTAAGTGCGATCTTGGTGACAGAACGAGATGGTAATCAGCAACCCATCTACTATATAAGTAAGACACTCCTAGATGCGGAGACCAGGTATTCTCATTTACAAAAATTAATTCTAGCTTTGATAACTGCTTCTATTAAATTAAGGCACTACTTTGAAACACATACTATAATTGTACGCACTAACTATCCTATTAAGAATGTTATGAGAAAACCAGAGATGTCAGGTCGAATGGCGAAATGGTATGTACAATTAAGCACATACGACATCAAATATGAGCCCAGAAGCTGCAATAAAATCCCAAGCCCTAGGCGATTTTGTGGGCGATTTGATCCAACCACGCACAAGAAGTGGAATTGGAAGTACAGCAACTTCAAGATGATGACATCCTAAAAATTTGGACTCTCTACACAGACGGTGCTTCTAACATGAGAGGTACATGTCTTGGAGTTGTACTAAAATCGCCACAAGGGGACATAATACCACAATCCATCAGTTGCAGTTTCAAGGCTACCAATAATGAAGCAGAATATGAGGCACTAATTGCAGGTTTAACAGCAGCCCAGGACTTAGATGTCAAGCATATCCGGGTGTTCATGGATTCCTTGCTAATTGTTAACCACTACAACGGATCCTACGTAGCGAAAAATGCTAAGATGACGACATATTTGGAAATCGTAAAAATTCTTTCGGCCAAATTCAAATCATTTTCCTTAGAACAAATCCCACGAGAAGAAAATTCTCAAGCGGATGCTCACAGCAAACTTGGGTTCAGCCTTCAAAAGCATTTCACAAACTAGTATCCCAATTGTGCATATTGACATCCCAGCAATTGATCATCTTGAGATGTTCGCTCTAGATGTCGACATACCTTCTCCTCCAGCAGCAACTTCTTGGACAGCTCCTATTATCAAGTATCTCTTAGATGATACGATCCCAGCTGAGGAGAAAAATGCTAGAGCATTCAGGGTAAGAGTATCTAAATATTTACTTATTGATAACCTCTTGTTTAGAAAATCTGCTGCAGTCACTACTTAAGATGTCTAGAAGCGAGATAGAGCCCATCAGGTTCTCAAGGAGCTGCACGAAGGAGAATGTGGAAATCATCTTTTGGGGGAAGGAGTCTACATACCAAGGCTCTTAGAATGGGCTATTTTTGGCCCACAATGAGAAAAGACGCCGTCGACTACGCAAAGAAATGTGATTCCTGTCAACGGCATGGGGACATCTGCACCAAGGTGAGCTACTACATCCTATCCTGTCACCATGGCCGTTTATGGTTTGGGGAATGGACATAGTAGGAAAATTGCCCATGGCACCGAGGTGGAAGAGTATTTCTATTGGCTATGACAGACTACTTTTCTAAATGGGTAGAAGCTGAGGCATATGTACAAGTTCGTGACAAAGAAATTATATCTTTTATCAAAAGAAACATATTCAGCCGATTTGGAATACCATCAAAAATAATTTGTGACAACAGCTCTCAATTCATTAGTAAGAGAACCCAAGATTTCTTGACATCTTGGGGAGTCAAGATGGTGACATCTTCACCTGTTCACCCTCAAGCCAATGGACAAGCGAGAATCTAGCAACAAAATAATCATAAGCAACTTAAAAAGAGGCGGAACCGGAAGAAAGGACGATGGGCATAAGAATTACCAATGGTTCTATGGGTGACGTAACGACATCTAAGAACGCTCTTGGTCAAACCCCTATTCACTTGTATTTGGAACCGAATCGGTTATCCCGGCGAAGTCCTTGTACCTCTTGCCGGATACGGTTTGTTGACGTATGAACATAACAAATATATCTTGATACATGACTTAGATACCGTGGACGGGCGGGGACATGGCCAAAGTTCGTATGGCAGCATATCAACAAAGGGTAGCCAGATCTTATAACAAAAACGTAAGGATTAGAAGGTTTCAAGTAGGAGACTTAGTCCTACGAAAGGCATTCCAAAATACAAAGGAGCCCAATGCAGGCAAGCTTGCCCCAAAATGGGAAGGACCCTACCTAATAGATGCACAAGCCGGGAAAGGAGCATATCGCCTGGCAACCTTGGATGGCCAAATGATACCGCGAAGTTGGAACACCATTCATCTTAAAAGGTATTACATTTAAACAAAATTCCCCATGAACTCATCTTTTCCAGGTATGGATTGTCTTTTAATTTTTTGCAACCTTTCTTTTTTCCTATGTACCTTTTTAATTCTTTACAAAACAAGATGTCGCTAACGTACTTTGTGGAGAGACGTCAACCTTAGTTGGCATCCGTTTTTAACATGTTTTTGTCTTATGAGGTATTAACACATTTACATGGGGACATGTCAAAAGCACGCGAAGAACAATGAATTCTCCTCCGTCAAAGACTGGCCATCTCTTCTTAAGTAAAGGTACACAATCCCTTCTAAGGTTTAAAGAGTTAATTACCTCTTTCTTAAGATGTTAGGTTACCACACCTTCGCCTGGAGCGCAAGTTATCTCTTTAATTGAGGTGTGGGGTGGGCCAATATGGGTAAACTCATATAGCTTACCCATTCCCACTCAGTTAAATGATTGATCTTACGTATTATTCTTATGGTTATGACATATACGTGTCATCTAAAGTATCTACGGGTTATGGCATATACATGTCATCTTAAGTACCTACCGTTTTGACATACTATCATGTCACCTTATGAGCATAACAAAGAATCATCCAAAGAAAAATTTTATCCAAAATATAGCAAGCCTTGACACGCTTGAAAATCATTAAACCATAAAGTTATCATAAAAGCATCCAAACTACTAAACTTAAAGTGCAAAAGTGTTGGACCAACCCAACACGTAAAGGAAATTTTCTTTGGTCCTTATGGACCCATTACATAACCAAACGAAAATAAAAATTGTTTTAAGGGATTCCACCCCAGTAACATCATCAAAAGACCAAGAACAAAGTTGTTTTACCTTCTTTTCTAGGTGGCTTCTGCCGCAGGTGTTGTATTTGTGTTAACTTCTCCATCTACTGGTGCATCCTTAACGATCGCTTCATACGGGCTTGACGACACCTCGCCCTCATCCATCACCTCACCTGTCAACTTAAACAAATAGGCACACTCCCTGTTGATATCCCAAGTATCAACCTTCCCTTCTTGATACTCCTTCATCATTTTTATCTTGCATTGAGAAACAGTTTTTGCCGCAGCCAGTTTGCAGGAACTCTTCATATCTGCGATCTCTTTTTGATGATCATCCTCACTCTTAGCCAAACTATTCAGTAAGTCCTTCACTGTTTGTTCTTGCTCTCCCAACGACTTACTTTGTTGCTCCAGGGTCTTCTCATGTACCTTCACCTTGTTTTCTAATGCTATCTTCTCCTTCCTAACCAAAGCGATGTCAGCTTTGGACTTCTTCTTTAGCATTTCAATTTCTTTCACCAACTCCTCCACATACCCTACAGTCTGAAAAATAATAACTCGACATCACTAGATGTTTATAAAAACTTTTGCGTTAGTAAATACCCAATTAATAGTATCTTACCCCAGTCGCAAAGCTCATGCATTTTTTCTTAAAATCTCCTACTGGCATTCCATCAAAGGAATCTTCAACTTCGACTACCTCCTCTTGACTAGCCTTTCGCTTCTTTACTCTAGAACCAATACCTGCACTATCATCCAAAGTTGGGGTCTTCTTAGGGGCGGGCGGAGGCTTCATCTCTATCTTCACAGTAGAGCCTGTAAACATGGCTTCAATTTCATCGAGGTCAAAGTCCGATCCTGAGATGACTGGTTTGGAAACTGCATTGACATATGAAAGATTGTCAATAAGTATAGTGCATCAGTTTGACAAACTAAACTGAGAGGATAACACGCTTACCTGTGGACATAATAACGGAGGTGGAGGCCTTTTGGTCTTCCGGGATAGTCAAAGATGCCTCCAATAAACCCTTAGGAGATCTCTTGTCTGGAGGGAACCTAAAAAATTCTTCAACCTTGGTTAGAGTGTCTTCAGCAGGTGGGAACAGTTCTCCCCAGTCGATATCTGTATAAAGGCAAAAACAATTATAATTCAGTTTGTCTCAAGAACAGGAAGTCACAAAAGTAAGAATTTAAGTACCTCCCTTGTTCCATTCGCTTGAAACCTCATTTCCTTCTCCAATAGATGCCCTATCAACAAAGAAAAATCTATTTTTCCATCCCCTATCACTAGATGATGTGGTGCTCATTAGGGAACTCCTGCCTGACCTCTTCCTAAAAAGGTATCTTTTGGAACCAAAGGGTTGAAGATCGTACGAATATGCAATTTCATGGAGCCCTAGGTTTAATCCGTTCTCTCGGTTCACTTTAATGACAAAAGCAAAAACTCGCCAAGCCATCGGCATCAGTCAGTGTTCTAAAAATCGGCCTAGGCGGCGCCTAGGCGCTAGGCGGCAGTCAGGCGCCATGATTTATGCCTAGGCGGGGGAATTAGGCGGTAGGCGGATTAGGCGGGCCTGGGCGGCGCCTAGGCGGGCCTGGGCGGCGCTAGGTGGTCTGGGCGGGCTGGGCGGTCTGGGCCGTCTTCTTGAGAAAACTCTGGTCATCTTCTTCCACCGCCATCTGAATCGGTGACGATCCAAGCCCATCAAGAATAAAGAAGCATAATCTTTCTCATCTCCGACCTAAACTCCTCCAGATCCACCGTGCCGCTGTTATCCTCATCGAAATTCCGGAAGATGAAGTCGTAGAGGATCGCCAGCTCTTCCGGTTGAGTTGCTACATCAACGCCGAAGTGAGATTCAAGGAGGCGCATGGATTCGAAGACGTTTGTAGGAGAAGACTGGGGAGGGTATGGGGCGATTTGGGAATTTGGAAAGGATTTGAGATTGTCTTAAATTGGGACCATATGTTTCATGGTAAGGATAAGGACTCAGGAGGTGTGAATGTGACGCCGTTTTGTAGCTTTTTGGATTCTTCAACTTTGTAACGTGGCGAGTTTTGGGTTCAAGAGTAATAAATAGTATAAAGGTAAATGGTTGGGATTTAATTTATATAGAATATAGTCCCCGAATTGCAAAAATTGGATTAATAAGAAATGGGCTGATAATAAGAAATAGTCTCCGAGTTGCAAAATTGGATTAAATTTTTTATTTTGTATAAAAATATTATTTATTTTTGACATATAATAAAATTAAGTGGCACTATTTTTTGGATATATATATAATTTTATAAAATATATTTAAAGTTTGTCTAATTTCTCGGCCCCGCCTAGGCGCCCGCCTAGGCCCCTGGGCGCTAGGCCCAGCCTCGCCGCCTAGGAGCCGCCTAGCAATTTTTAGAACCTTGGCATCAGTTGAGCATAAGCGAGTTGGGTCTTTTGGAAAAACTCAGAAACCAACAAGGGAAAAGGGTAGCTGAACCCTAGAAGAAAGGGATACTCGAAAAAACAGATCCATTTGCAGGAAACGTAATCAGACCTAAGATTTACGGAAAAAGGATGAAAAATTGTTCCATTTGGGAAGTAACATTGTTGTTTCATGGACTCTATTTGGGAATCACTGAACAAGCAAGTCTCTTCGTCTGGTTTTGCAAGAAGGTTTTCGCAAACGAAATCATCGAGACTAATTTCTTTGGGGCCTTGTGGGGTTGGGACACTCTTAGTTTTGGTCGAGGACCACCTGGTCCTACCCATGGTTGACAAAGGAAAGAAAAAAGATAAACAATGGAAGAAGATGAGAAGCGGAGAAATGTTACCTTGAAAGATGAACGGCGCCGTAACAGGGGTGAAAAAAAAGTTTTGAGAAGTTTATTTATTTAAGCGGTTATTAAAGAGAAAAAGAACTCCTTTTTCAAGAAAATTACTTTTCCAAGCGCTTCTCCCCAACCGTCCATTGACGCCACATTTCCCTAAAATGTCCCATCAGACAAGAGGTGGCAGTTGGGCATTTAATTGGACAGAAAACATTTTGCCTCTTCAGTTGCCTACATAGCCAAATGTTTTTGGGGACAAATTGTTGTGGGTATTTTTCAGCATGGTGACATCTTCAGTTGATCCTGCATATCAAGATGTCATTCCACTGTAAGTATTGTTTTAATATTTACTTATTTAATATTTCATAATATATTTATTCTTATTTTCCAAGTAATTAAGAGAGAAGAAATGCGGGATATTCTCCAAAGACGTTCAACATACCTTCAACGGCTAAGGCGACTTGGTCTCACGGAGGTTGAAAGGATAAGCTTATATCCCGAGATTGTAGGAACCGTATTTGACTCCTTCATACTTATTTATATTTAAGGGGAAATGGAGATGGAACACACTAAGGCTCAGACGCACACACACTCTACGCACGAACTGATTGTAATCCTCTCCATTCTCTTCCAAAGTTGTACTCATAATCATCATAGTGAAACTTTTAAGGTTGGAGACCTAACTCCCGGGGTTTTTTCCAAAGAGGTTATCACCTCCAAGGTTTTCCTCGTTAACAAATCGTGGTGTCATTATTTCTTTTTCTTGCTTTTGTTCCATATAGTCGAATTCCATAGTCCCCTCCTTATTGTTCAATCCACACACTAAACAAAGTTAAGATTCAACTCTATTGTTTTTCTACCAAAACACCTTTCATAATTCTCAGTAGCTAAATAGCATGATGTCTTGTTTTATCAAGCCAATTTGTGATCTGTTAGAACTATTTTTCATCCATACATCCCATAAATGATCAAAGGAGGTGTATTGTGATGGGGTCCCAAATATTCTAGCCATGCATTGCCATATATCAGTAGCTATTTCAAATTCCAGAAAAATATGTTGGCAGGTTTCTTGTCTTAGGCTATTTTTGCAGCATAAACATCTTGAGATGAGAGGTGTACCTCTACTATGTAGTCTCTCATCTATTGGGAGGCCATTCAACATAACTATCCACCAAAATCAACATACTTTGGTTGGAATGCATTCATGCCAGATTTTCTTCCCCCATTTGACTGTAATCTCCTTATGTCTAATGCAGTTCCACCAACTACCTGTTTGAAATTCCCTAATCATAGCAGGTTTAAACATCAGTCTGTCTTGTTCACCTTGAGTCAACTTGATCCTCTTTATTGATTCATGAAATTGGTAGGGGATAAGAGGCAACATACTGTGAATTTGCTGTAACCCTTCCTTCACAGTGAGTCTACTTTCAGATGTACCTCCAAGGATAGACCAGTCCAGTTTGTGTTCCAAAAACTTATATTCCCCTCTCCTACCTTACAAATGTAATGTTTCTCCAAAATAGGTCTGATATTAATTCTTTTAGGTCTCTTCTTGATTTCTCATTATCTTTTGATTTTCCTGCAGTACCTAACAGAGTATGTAGCACATTATCACACACATTTTTTTTCAATGTGCATAACATCAAAATTATGACGAACATGATTATTTGCTCAATAAGGAAACTCAAAGAAGATACTCCTCTTTTTCCAATTGTGACACAACTTAGGAACCTTTCTCTTCTCCAACTTGGCTTGTTGCTTCTCACCCTCTTCTCTTTTCCTCTTTTTAAAAACATCTTCTATTTTATACTATGTTTCCATATTTTCAACTTGTTTAAGCAATTTTGTTCCAAACAATAACTTGGGCTTATCTCTCACTTCATGAGTACCATCAAAAGAGCTTTTATCCTTACGAAAAGCATGACTCCTAGGCAAGAAGCGTCGATGATCAATATAACAATACTTGCCACCATGTTCCAACCATCGTGCTTGAGGTCTCACATTGCAACAAGGGCAAGCATATTCAGCTTTAGTGATCCATCCAGACAACATTGCATGTGCAGGAAAGTCATTTATTGTCCATAATAGTGAAGCTCGTAAAGTGAACAAATCGTTCCTTGATGCATCATAAGTTGATATACCATCTTCCCACAATTCCTTCAACTCATCAATTAACGAATGGAGATACACATCTATCTTGTTGCCCGGCCCTTTTGGGCCTTGAGTAAGCACCGACAAAAAGAAATATGGTTGTTTCATGCATAACGAAGGTGGAAGATTGTATGGCATAAGCACAATCGGCCAAGTATTGTGAGATATAGTCATTGTTCTGAAAGGATTAAATCCGTCAGATGCTAATCCCAATCTAACATTCCAAATTTCACTAGAAAATAATGGATAACGTTCATCAAATCCATTCCACGCACGAGAGTCTGCAGGATGTCTCAGCACACCATCGTCTATTCTTTTCTCAGCATGCCATCTCATGAGTGTCGCGGTCTTAGATGACCAATACAACCTTTGCAACCTTGGATTTAAGGGAAAATACCATACTTTCTTCATCGCTACCTGATTGGGAAGTTTATTCTTGCCATTTATTTTTGCATCTTCACCTCTACCCCCTTCTTCTTGTTGCTTATAACTTGAGGCTCCACAAATTTCACATTTAGTAAGTTTTTCAGTTTCATTTCGAAACAACATACAATGATTAATGCAAGCGTCCCATGTTTTATAACTGAAACCCAAATTTGCAGTCATCTTGTATGCCTCACGATAGGAATTTGGCACTTTTGCTGACTGAGGCAATGTCTTAATGAAAATATTTAATAAAGAAGTAAATCCCTAATCGGTCACTCGATAATTAGCCTTCCAGTGCATAAGCTCTACAATAAATGAGAGTATTGTAAACTTATCACACCCTTCCCACAAGGCTTTATCAGCATCTCTCAAAAGTCTAAGAAACTTTGCGGTGACTGCATCTGATTGTACGATTTCTTCAATTCCTGGCTGGTTACTGTTACGTCCTAAAAAATCCACTCAACATGTTCTGCATCTTGGACATCCATCTTGAGGTAACGTCTTGATTTACATCTTGGACTAACGCCTTGAAATTATTTGTTGTGTTTATCCTATTTTTCAGGAATAGAATTATAAATAAATAATTCACCCATGTGACTAGGAGTGGAAATGGTTCGGTTTAGCTCGGTTTGGGGTAATTTAGAAGTCAAACCGCTATACATCGGTTTGGAGAAATCTCAAACCGAGCTGAACCACAAAATAGTCCAAGCCGAGCTGAGCTAAACCATCACGGTTCGGCTCGGCTCGGTTTGAACCACGGTCTGATTTTATAATTTTGCTGCTTTCATCTACTTACTTATTTTCATAATCTTACAGAACCGAGCTGGATTACGTCAATTCTTGGATTCCTTTGGTGGTACTGAGCAGTTTGGTAGCGGCGGTAATCCTATTATATCTGCCAATCTTTCACAGGAGTCTTCATTTGGTTCCTTAGCCAATGATAAACATGATGTTAAGCCACGGACAGATGTAAAAATTAGTCATTTTTTATCAGGCATCGACTCAAGCACAAGTATGCAGACTACAGAAACAAGGCTGGCTGACCTTTTAGATAGCACACTTTGGAACTGAAGGCTTTCTCCTTCATCTGAATGTATTGTTTATGCATTGGTACAACAAATTTTCCACGGCATAAGAGAATATTTTTTGGCTTCTGCAGAATTAAAGGTAATTTTCGAACATCCTCAACCTCATCTCCTTTAATTGTAGTTAAAGTTCACATTGAAAAGTTCTCTTCCTTTTGTTGTCCATTTTCTGATACAGAGCCTTTCAATCACTAAATTTAATCAATGGTCCATATAAAAACCATATAAGGGCTCTATGGTTCAGCTAGCTCGGCTCCACGGATCAGCTCTAAGGTTCGGCTCGTGGTTCCGCTTGGAACGGTTCGGCTCGAAGGGTCAGACCGTGAGCCGAACCGAACCGTGTGGTTTATCAATTTTCTAAACCGAGCTGAACCACATAAGTTTAAAAACCGAGCTAAACCGCACGGTTTGGCTCGGCTCGGTTCCGAACCGCAGTTTAAGCCGAACCATTTCCACCCCTACATGTGACCGTTTGGACCTAGTCAAAGAGCAACACAACGGATTCAAACTATCAACCAAAGGATAACGGTTGGACTCCATCAACAAGAAGCGAGATTCTAGGCGCAAGATCAGCAGGACATTCAAGTTGATAGTTACAATAACGCCTATATATTGCTCTTAGGAAGCACTCTTGTTCACGTTACACAGTTTTGCTTACTCTACTCTGCACTTGTACTCGAAAACTCAAAAACACTTAAATTGTATGGTTTAGGCAGGCTTGCCAAAAGCCTCCCGAGGTTTTTCTCTTGGACGATTGCTCTAAGGGTTTTCTCATTACATCCTTGTGTTCATCTTGCTTTGAGGATCATATTCCATTTGTGCCCAAACCTCCTTGAGAAGACAAATTCACCTGTCGAAATTTGTCCAAAACAATTTGGCGTCGTCTGCGGGAACTTTGGTTTTTTAGATTCCATTCAAGATGAGCAATCCGACCTCAGCTATGTCTACCCCCATCATCACGACCGGGGCAAGGACCATCATGTCAAGCTTGCCTATGACATCTAGCGCACATTCACCTGTGGGCTCCGGTGCTGCCGCACCTCAAAATCTGGGGTTCAACCAAGGTGGAACTTCAAACATGTCGCTGCCAGACATTTCACTAGGAGTAATAACTGCCATGACGTCTATGATGCTACAGTTGAAAGATCAGATAAATAGGCAGCAACACACCAATCAAATGATCTTTAATCACATCAATAGGCTACATCATGATTTCTCAGCTTCCGGGTTCACCCTTCCCGTAACCAGCACGTCAGAGGTCTCACCTTTGCAGCCCATAACTCTTTTTCCAGGTGTTGGGACGAGTGCGCAAGGCAGTCAAGCCATTACACCCATATCCTGCATTGTTCAAACTGAAAGCACCACCATCACATCCAACCCGATGCCACTGATGTCATGCTTCACCTTTGCAACCCCACCTCCTGTGGGGCAAACAGGGAGTTTCAACTTGTTCAATACTCCTTTTAATCCTATAGTTGCCACTAACCCTGTTGTAGATACTGCCCTTGCAAGAGAAGTGCAGCAACTTAAAGAAATCCTCATGAAGGTTCCCAAAGTCACCTTACCCTTCAACCAAGCATCTCCAACCAGCCATCGTGATTCACGCTTTGTCCCTGCAATAGCTGGAGTGGAGATCCCCAAGAGATTTCAAGTACCCCCCATGAAGCAATATGATGGCACGACAGATTCTGCCGAACATATTGCCCTATACCAAGAAAAGATGGATATCATCAGCATTCCTCCGCATCTTAAAGAAGTTTGCTTATGCAGGGGCTTTGGCTCTACCTTATTTGGTCCCGCCTTGATGTGGCTGACTAATCAGCCTATGAACTCTATCTCATCCTACTCTCAATTAGTTAACATGTTTCTTAACCAATTTTCTTGCAATCGTGTGTTTGAAAAACTGACAAGTGACCTTTACAGGATCGTGCAACAACCCGATGAAACCTTAAAAGAATATGTCTTTAGGTTCAACAAGGAAGCTGTGAGCATTCCACACATTGACGCGTCGATTGCAACCGAAGCTTTCAAGATGGGATTAAAGAGAGAATCACCATTCTACCAAGCCCTTGTCATGTTCCCATCTTGAAGCTTAGAAGAAGTCAGGACGAGGTCTGTCCGTTTCATCAGGTTGGAAGAAGATGAAATGATCCATGGCAAGGCATCAAAGAAGACGCCTACATATGAGAATCCTGACAGAAAGGTGAATCCATCCCACCATCGATCTAATAGAGGAAAATCCTACTCTAAAACTGACTCTTCTAAAATTAACATTGTTGAAGAAGATGACGAGGAAGATGATACCATTTATCCTAAGATTAGTGACTACTGTTTTTCTGTTGACGTTTCAGGCCTCCTACATGCTATGGACAACCTAGGTGGAAAGGCAAGATGGCCAAAGGCAGCTGATAAATCAGCATCATAGAAGGACAAATCAAAGTGGTGTGCCTACCATGAAGATTTTGGGCATACTACTGATAACTGCATCGCCTTGAGAAAAGAGATTAGCTACTTACTATCGAAAGGACTCCTAAAAGATTTGTTAGGAAAAAGGAAAGGATGGGCTGAAACAAAGGAAACCGTCGCTGAAGCTCCATCTTCACCTCCTCCTGCCACTAAGGTGATCAACTTCATTACAGGAGGGTCAGACATTTGTGGCACCACGTATTCTGCAGCCAAAAGTCACGCTAAGGATTCTAAGGAAGACAAGACGGAATTGCCAACTAGACATCCGGATCACTCCCTTAAAGAGCAAATCATTTTGATAACGACGATAAAGAAGGCATTTCTGACCCGCACCATGACGGTCTGGTTATCACCTTGCAAATTGCCAATTGCAAGGCGAAACGCATCCTGATCGACAATGGCAGCTCTGTCAATCTGATCATGAAGAGCACCTTGGAAGAAATGATTATTCACCTGTCAGAAGTTGTAAGAAATTCCTCCGTCTTGGTAGGCTTCAGCGGAGAAACCAAGCAGACCATTGGAGAAATTAAGTTACCCATCTATGTAGAAGGAATGAACTCTATGGAAAGGGTGTGCGTGATTTATTTCCCATCCTCCTATAACCTCATCTTAGGTCGACCATGGATCCATAATATGAGGGCGGTTCCTTCTACATATCATCAATGTGTTAAGATGCCAACGCCTTGGGGAGTCATCACGGTGAAGGGTGATCAACAAGCCACAAAGGAGTGTTACAGAACAGATATGAAGGCGTGCTCTACTCATTAAACACGACCAGTAAGTCTAAATATGCTTCGAGGTCCATGATGACAAAAATGGTGAACTATAACAGCTAGCTAGCTGGACGTGACTAGGGCAAGATGTCATCTTCCTATATGACGCCATGAACTACGCCTTGAGTGGTATTGCGTGTAAGTTAAAATTCATTGCAATTTTAACACCAAGGTACGAACTTCTTCTTAAAATTCAATTTTTACTGCCTTTCAAACCATTTATCTTTTTATTAAAACCTCTACTGACTTAAGCATCAGAGGGGTGTTAGCTAAGCTAACACCCAACTCCTAATATATTCTTGTGATGCAAGATTAGACACTCCTGGACCGTGGATAGAGAGCTTTACAAAATCACATGGTGAGCTGCTCGAAAGAACCAACGTTTCTTAGTAAATCTAAGGTACATGATTCCCTATACTTCTACGCATCTTCGCAACGTATTTATAAGATAATAACCATAACCGCCTGTGCGCACGATTTTCACACTCGACTTAGAATAGCAAATACAATTCACCTTGTCAAGGGAATCGCATTTGATATCCTAAAATTCAAAGATGTGAACTAAGGATTGTAACATTAACATGTTACCTAAGGACTCCGAAAAGTGACATTTCTACATGTCACCTATCACTTGGTTATAACATCGTTGCATGTTATCTTTACAACTTGGTTATAACATCGTTGCATGTTATCTTTACAACTCGGTTATAACATCGTTGCATGTTATCTTGGCCAACTAGTTAAAACACTTGTACGTGTTGTTTTCCGTACCTAAAACAGAAAAGTACTCAAAGGTATAAAGCATCCAAAAGCACCATTGCAGATAAAAGTTACCAAAATACCCAAGATGTTGGACCACCCCAACACCATCAAAAGCCAAAGCTGTCTGAACTCTTATGAGCCACTTACAAAAAATTTAAATCTGTTCGAGGGGTCAACCCTCCAAAAACCCAAATTAACGTGCCAAACAGGGGCACGACCCGACAAAACATAGCCATTGTTTTAAAAACTTGAAAACAAAATTGTTTTTTATATTGCAGGTACCGTTTCTTTACTTCCATCATCCTTCCCGCTTTCTTCATTCTTCCCACCTTCAGTAGTCACCTTAAGCTCATGTGTCTTGGAGTTCACCTCGCGCACATCTGGGACCTCTCCCAGGAATTCATTCAGCATGGCCACTTCTTCATCAATCTTCCAATTTACATGTTGCCCGCTTTCAAATTCCTTCATCATATTGATACGGCTCTCCATAACCGACTTGCTTACGCTCATTATGTACCCTTCTCTCACTTCACTCAACTCCTTAATGTGCTCTTCTTACACCTTCAACATCCTGGCCACCAAGTGAGCCAACTCATTGCTATGCTTCTCCGCTTGTTCCTCCGCCCTCGCCGCTCTGGATGCTTCAAATTTGTGTTTTTGAGTAAGGACCTTGATCTTATCTTCCTTCACTTCAAGTTCCTTCGTAAAAAGTCCATCACTTCCAGTACCTACGGATAAAAAAGCATACCATCGTGTTAAAACTAGAAAATCTAAAATATATTGCTAAAGAAAGAAACCTACCTTGGCTCTTGCATCCTCAACCTTCCTTCCATCCACTGCCACGACCTCTGTCTCTTCTAGCTTTCTCTTCCTATCTCCTTCTGTACCCTTTAAGCCTTCCCCCTTTGGAAGAGGAGGTCTCCCTTCTTTCTTGACACCAACCTTTGCCCTAATACCAGAAAGGACATCCTCCACACTAAATCAGGCCTTGGATCGAGTCGCTACATAAGAAAGAATATAAAAGAGCAGCAGTAAAGTAGAAAAAGGAATATAAGAAGAAACATACCGGATGACATTCTACTAGCACTAGAAACCCCCTTCTCCTCAGCAGAATCAGCAGCAGGTGACTTAAACTTTCGTAGCTCCTCGGGAAACAAACTCAAAATCCGATCGACGTTAGCAGGCGTATCTGCGAGAGGTGGGAAAAGCTCCTCCAACTTGGCAACTGAAAGTAGGTGCCATCAACGTGTTAGAGGCAAACAAATAAAGCAAGACGCGATAACCAGTCAAATAAACTAGAAAGACTACCTGAAGGGTTCCATGTCGATACCAAATCTCCTCCTCCCTTCAGGCTACTTTTCCTTACATAGAAGAATCTATGTTTCCATCCCCTATCAGCCGCGTCAAGACCTAGAATTAAAGGGTCCCTATTTGACCTGACCCTAAAGTTATACCTACCTTACCAAAAGCCCTAATTTCTGAAGCATACGCCAACTCTTCCAAACCTGCCACCATACCATGCTCGGCCGCAATTCTATCCAAAGTGAGCAAAATACGCCACCAAGCGGGCATCAATTGACAATAAGACAGTCGGGTCACTTCGAAAAAGCGGGAAATCGAAGCAGAAAAAGGGAATTTCAAACCTACACTAAAGGGGTACTCGTAAAACCCTACCCACTCGTCAGAAACACAATCGGCACTAAAAACATCAGTTGGGATCAGGATTTCAGCATTGGAAGGAAAGACGTTGTTTCTTTTCAGAGTGTCAGCGTGAGATGCATCAAAGTTACATTTCTCACCCTCTTTGTCACGGATGAACCCTAAGCATCTAAAACCATTCGGTAAGGACGCATCAACATCTATGACTTTTCCCTTACTTTTACCCATAATGCCAGAGGAAAGATACAGAAAAACGATAAAAGAAAGAGAGAATAAGAACTCACCGGAGAAACTGGCGGAGATTTAGCACCGGTTGGACGGAGGATTTGAAAAGAAAAAATGGATTCTCTCAATTAATCCATGTATAAAAGGGCAATCTTTAGTGCCTACGAAAAGCCCATAATGAGCCCTAAATTCCTCGAGCATCGTGCGGGCCAACCACCTCATCACCTTCCTTTCAAGCCTGAAATGACACTTGGCAAAATATTAAAGCCCTCCGTATTCAACATGGAACGCTTCAATATTTTGGGGGCAATTGTTACGTCCTAAAAAATCCACTCAACATGTTCTGCATATTGGACATCCATCTTGAGGTAACGTCTTGATTTACATCTTGAACTAACGCCTTGAAATTATTTGTTGTGTTTATCCTGTTTTTTAGGAACAAAATTATAAATAAATAATTCACCCATGTGACCGTTTGGACCTAGTCAAAGAGCAACACAACGGATTCAAACTATCAACCAAAGGATAACGGTTGGACTCCATCAACAAGAAGCGAGATTCTAGGCGCAAGATCAGCAGGACATTCAAGTTGATATTTTCAGTTACAATAACGCCTATATATTGCTCTTAGGAAGCACTCTTGTTCACGTTACACAGTTTTGCTTACTCTACTCTGCACTTGTACTCGAAAACTCAAAAACACTTAAATTGTATGTTTTAGGCAGGCTTGCCAAAAGCCTCCCGAGGTTTTTCTCTTGGACGATTGCTCTAAGGGTTTCCTCGTTAGATCCTTGTGTTCATCTTGCTTTGAGGATCATATTCCATTTGTGCCAAAACCTCCTTCAGAAGACAAATTCACCTGTCGAAATTTGTCCAAACAGTTACTATCCGGCATACCCATCCCTTCATGTACCATTTGCCTCATAAAATCTTGCACGCCCAAGTCAATTTCAATGCCATCTTCAGTTGTACTATCATTATTATCATTCTTATACACCGAAATGTACTCTTCCCCATGCCTAGTCCAATTCTTGTTATCTGTTTCAAATCCCACTTCAATACAATGTGATTTCACGGTTGCACAGTCTTTTTGGTAACGATTTGAGCATTTTTTACAAGGACAATATATTTCTTTAGCACCAAGAGACTTTTTTGAGAATGCAAAGTCGAGGAAGTTGTCAATCCCAGACATATACTCATTTGAAATCCGATTACCCAAATCAATCCAACTTTTGTTCATATATGACTTGATATTTTTAACGTTAAAATATAACCTATATATAAGACCGAGAGACACAAACTTTAGAATAAAAATAAACTCATAAACAAACATAGTCTAAATACTTAATAGGTAATGTTAAGATGCATGTATGATAACATATGAGGATTCATGTTAGTCGACCCCAAATTATTTTAGTATAAGGCTTTGTTGTTGTCGCTGATGACTTCAGTATTAAAGAAAGGGTGAACGGGATGACATGGTAAATCAGATCCAAAAACGGAAGGATATTGGCTTGATAGATAATATACATTGTTGGAGCCTAGCCTAGTAGTCGAGCTTGGGCCCATCATGATATAGTATAACCCCATGACAACAATCATTCGTTCTCTAACAACCCCCCCCCATATTGAGAAGCTAATAATATGTAACGTGATATAAATGAGTCATTTAGTAGCATTAAGGGATGCTTTCAAATCTAATGACTAGGTAAATGATATATAATCAAAGGGTTTCGTTTATAAAGTCAATGCAACACTCACTGTGATGAACACCCTCTCCCCCTTCCATTTAAATGCTCAACCTACCATTAACTTCCAGAGACATAAACATTAAGCCCAATCCTCATTCAAAACATTAAACAACCATTTAAATCTACAATAATGTAACTGTAATCCCCCAAATCCAAGAACATACAAGCTCAACTCTATATCAAATGAATCATTTAATAAACAATACTTCATATGCAAAATCACACATTTCTACATAGAAACTCACAGATCCAACCAATCTAGAGCTTAAACCTCATGAATCACAGACACATACATGAATGTACACAGAAACAAGAAACTGCATATTCGTATCACAACGCATGAAAATCAAGCCAAATTCCTCAATTTTACTCTTCTCAATTCTACCAAATTAATCAACAACAACATAAAAATATTACACTATAACAAAAATAAAAAGTTGATAAAGCCCAAAATTAGCTCAATTCCATGTAAAGAGACATCCAAATGCATAAATATCATAAGGAAGATTTAATCCAAAAAACACAATATCAGTCAGAACAGAGCTTCATACGGATAAATAGTAACCGAAAATTGAAGAGGCAGAGGGAGATTTTTGGAAGCTTACAGTGAGAAATTAGGGATGGAGGAGAGAGATGTGAAGACCCTAAAAATTGTACATGAATAAATAAACACAATCAGTGAAGAAACAAACCAGAAATTGAAGAGGTAGAGGGAGATTTTTGGAAGCTTACAGTGAGAAATTAGGGATGGAGGGGAGAGATGTGAAGGTCCGAACCCTAAAAATTGAAGAGGGGAGAGGTGGAAGAAGAATAAGAAGAAACTCTTGTGTTTGTTCCTCGTCTTCACTGGTCACCGGAGGTCTTCACCGTCGGTCGACGTTTGAGAATCAAACCCTAGCTGGTCGACGTCTTCACTGGTCGCCGGAAAAATCTCTTTCTTTCTCTTTCTGTTTTTTTGCGCGAACAAAGAGAGGGAATTTTGGGGAAATTCATTTTGCGGTATATATTAATATATACGGTGGTAACCGTACAAAGCGCCGTACATATTACTATATATGTCGGCTTAGTGTTGGCCATCGTGTATATGTATATTATATACGTCGGTTAATACGTGGTCCGCCGTATACATTAATATATAAGGCGGTTTCGTGTAGACCGCCGTATATATGTGTAGTTAAATATGACGATTATCACATACGCCATATATACTTTTTATATTTACGGCGGGTATAGTATACCGTCGTATATAATAGTTTATACTGCGGCTCCGTGTATACCGTCGTAAATAACTAACTTTCTTGTAGTGTAAGTAATTGTGCGGGGGTGAATAACAATTCTATATTTTGATAAATAATTTGAAAAAGATATCATTTTGAGAAATATTATTTTAAAAAAGAATTAGATAATTGTTATTCACCCCCGCACATTTACTTAATACCCCCGCATTACTAAGTTTACTTATAAAAATTAAAACTACACCACCATTATTACTATTCTACCCTTTTAAACTCTTCAATAAACGCCCTCCCAAACTATCAAAATACACCCACACCCACACCCACCCACTTACACGTACAAACACACACATACAAAGCAAAAAAAGGAAAAAAACAAATAAGGCAGCTTTGGGAGGAGAGCCATTGAACCCTAGGTAATATTTGCCCTCTTTTCTCTTCAATTTTAGTTAATCCTTGTCATATTTGGGTAATAGAATGTTTAAATTGTTGATAGGCATATCAAGGAAGGAGCTATATCAACATCTGAACAAGAAACAACTATAGTAGTGAATGTCGAGCAGTAAGTTTTTCCTTCAAAATTGAAGTTATATCTATATTTTGTTTAACTTGTTTCAAGAATGCATTCAAATTATATTTTTGAAGATTTTGTGTTCAATGTTGGTGTTATGCCCTAGGCTGATGATTATTATGACTGATAATCAATACCGTTATGCAATCATCTTTATCATTTATAATAGAGAATGTTTATCTGGAGTATTATATGTTTTACATGTTTTGTTATAATATTTTGTGTCCCTAGTTATTGTGAATAACTAGTATAAGTTGGTAATGGATCATCATAGAGATGAATATATGCATGGAGATGCACATTACACTTATGGGTACTTGTTAGAGAACAAAGTACTAGACAGACCCATCTATGAGATTTATGACATGGTCTATGGTCATATATGTCATGATTAAATCTCATGATAGTCGTGTCATTAGAATCCTTTGTACCTGAGATTATCATCGTCTTCCACATGATGAAGGTTATGTTTGATGTAATCTAACACTATCTTTAAAAGAATAGCAATATGGGCTATGCTGGCACGATTGGATTCATGTAGGGAAGAATGATAAGTCAAGATGGAATTTGTCCCTCGTAAAGAGAGAAGTCTGCTTGGGCCCCTCGATGAATAGTATTGATGAAATGTACGGCCGTACTCAAGAGATTTGATAGAGATCAAATGCACTTGGATTATCAACATATTTGGAGTCGAGAAAGCATTGAACAATATAAGTTGGCGTGGACCATGACTTATGTTCAATATGACATCGTGTGACAAAGGGATTGTGATAATGATCTATCGAGGAATCAAGCTTTGATGTTATATTAATTGGGTGGACATAATGGCTTGCTAGAGACCACTTATGTCTTGTGAGGATTGATATTTCAACTCACTACCAACATAAATATAATTCCTATATGGTCACACACAAAGAACGGATTGAAAATTGGCTCAATTAAGGAAAACAAGAATCTGGGCTGTTGCACGGCCGTGCGTTGTAATTTGCACGCCCGTGCAAGAAAGGCTGGAGTGGTCGTGCATTATAATCAGAGCGCCCGTGCAAATTGGGTTTGCACGGCCGTGCATTATAATCTACACGACCGTGCATAGCGGCTGACAGCAATACGATTTTGGCTAGGATTAGGGTTTTCCCTAATTGTTAGGGATATTTATAAAGTATAAATATAACCCTTTTGTGTGGGGCCTCCCCCCCCCCAGACCCGGGACCAATGGACTCGTGCCCCAAGCTGGAGGGTCCCCAAACCACCTCCAATTAAAAAAAACTTTTCTTTAGATTAACTTAAAAAGTATAACAACCTTTAACAAAATCAACATCAAAATAACCTCTCTACTTGGAGGTGATATATAAACCAAGTTTCAAAACCATAACCTGTTTTAGTTACAACACTACAATGTAAAGGCTTACACAAGCCAACTTTGAAACAAAACAAATCCCATGATTAATTACAACACAACCATACTGAAAATGTTTTATAAAAGTTTTATTTACAAATCTCCCCAAAAGAATAACAACCACCACCTACTCCCAACTCCCCAAACCATAACATACCCTGACAACCCAAAAAGATGTCCAAACTCCTTTCCGGCCTCACCGGTCCGATCCTCCTGTCTCAGCGGGATCTAAAACAATAAAGGGAGAAGGGGTGAGAATAAATCTCAGCAAGCTATTATGGATGCAAAAATATGTCAAATAATATGCAACACATAAACAGGCTGCACGTAATCACATTGGTAAAGCGGTAAACACATTACGTTACCTTATTTTACCTTTCCTGTCTGACCAATAAGCCGTACAACGTCGGGAGTAGAAACTCTACTCATTTGTGAACTGCCTTAGGCATATTCACTGGTAACCAAAAGAAACTAGCTAACTGTAAGACTTTTGGCATGATACAGAAGCTATTAACCCCCGTTTGTGGCCACAGAAGGGGAAAGAATCAGGTATAATGTAATTCAATCACTTATAGAACAAATCCATAATTGATTGTATCCCATTATACCCCTACATATCAGCTGATACAAACACATTCAAGCACATAATAGATACTTGAAAAAAATTCCACACTTTGGGATATCAATACATAACATGGTACTATTACTCATGTTAAATCATCACAATAGTGCAACATATATTTAAGCACTATTTAATAACAACAATCCAATAACTTGGTATTAATACTCATGTCCCAACCAACAAAGTAGTGCAACATGTATTTGAACACTATGTGCACAATCAACCATGAATATGTAATCACATATGGGCACAATGTATATCAAGTAAGCCCTGCATATCCATGTCATAATATTAAACACCTTCTATAAAGGTTTCATATCAATTTACCAAGTTTTGTCAACTTTGGTTAAAGTTTTCATAATGCTTTTCAACCATTTTCAAGACAATATTTAAAGATCTTCCCTTTATCATTTTGGGCCATTTAAGACTCCATTGTAAAGTACTAATGTTGTACTAGAGTTATATTTAAAGAGGAACTAAATCCATACTAGTTTGATTAGGTTTAAATGGCCTAGAAACTGACACCCTGAAACAGCATTGGGCACGACTCGTGCCCCATGGCACAACTCGTGCCCTTGGCCTTCATAAAAACCAGCACGGGTGGATAAATTTCCACGAGTCGTGGTCACGAGTGAAAACAGAGGGTCACGAATCGTGCTCCAGGGCACGAGTCGTACCCTTTGCCCAGAATCATGCTGAAGTTCATAACATAAGCAAAAACAAGGAAATGACCAAACCTTACTCATCTTAAGCCACTCCAACATCAGTATACCAATAGCACATCACCTAAATGGTTCCCACAAGGCCAAACAACACACCCTAGCTACCATATCAACTTCCATACTAACCTTCATGCCAAGGAATCACTTCATTCAACCACAACCCATTTTCTTTCCATTTCTAAAAGCCAAGTAAATAATCCAAACTTTCCAAAACTCATTTATAACACATAATATCATCATTTAACTTGGTATGAACAATTATTGAAAAGAATCATAATAACTTACCAAAATGTTTCGAAATTAATATTAACTTTGATCGGCTCTAAAAGCTCCACTCGACTCCATGAGCGATTATTCGAAATCAAAATGAGAAACGGATCACCGGTTGATTTTTAATGAATTTAAGAAGGTAACCCTAGGTTTAGGAACTCTCTGGTACGTTGGAGAAGAAAAGGAAATGAGCTTACTGAGGAAGGTTGAAAAGGGATTTATATAAAACATTTTACACCTAAGCTCCTCCAAGTTCTAAATTCCTACAGTCAACCACCTTAACTTTACATTTACACTAAAGCTCCTCAATACTTTTTATAATCTTTTTATTTAAAATTTCAACTATTATAACTTCACCACATTAATTCCTATTTATTCCATTTAGACCTTATATAATTCATATTGATTTATTAATATCTAAAATCACATAAATTAGCAAAATATTCAAAATAAACACGTAATCAATCCAAATACCATATCATGCCTAATATGAGATGCAATGCACCCCACCCCCACGTGCTCCACGTGTGACCAAAATGGTGCCTAAGTTTAGGGTCGTGACATTTTGCCTCAGCCATAAGTGACGAAAATTGGGGTTTGAGAAACACCAATTGATTGATCTTGATTACGAATCAAAGATCAAAACTCCCCAGATTCAATTCCATATTAGCCATTGATTGTTGAAAATCGTTTCAACAATCGGATCATCTAGCAATCCAACAAGATACAAGATCTTGGTTCGTTCGCGTGTGGATTACCGATAGAGGGTGATTGCTTTATCACCTAAAGCTTGAAGATTACCATTGTTGATTCATCACCAAGGAAGAACAAGGAAGAAGATCCAAGTTTCGTCTACGATTCAAATCTGAATTACGGATCGGATACGAAAGACAAATTCGCAACAAGGTTAGTAGATATAAATTCATATGTTTAATCTATTCATATTAGTCGGATCTTGGCTAGGGGTTTTGTGATTTATTACCAAGCCTTTCTCTTCGTATGTTATCCCAAAACCCAACAGTGGTATCAGAGCCACGTTTAATCATGATTAGGTTAAATTGGCACGCTAGATATAATTGGATTATATGCTTTCACATGCTAAATGATATAGATTGATGATTTTTATGTGTGTTGTTTTATGAAAACAATTATATGTGATATAACATGATTGTGATTAATAGTTAATTGATGTAATTGATCTTCTACATAGGTTATTGATTTTTTTAATTTGATTAATTAGATTAGTAAATTCTCAAATTGAAACAAATTGGTTGTTGATGATGTGTATAGTACACAACCTGAAGTTTTGTCGATCCAAGAAATTCTAATAAAGTATGCAAGTTACAGAGATCGATATATGGGTTGAAGCAAGCTTCGAGGAGTTGGAATCTTCATTTTGATGAATCGGTAAAAAAGTTTGACTTCATCAAGAACGAAGATGAACCTTGTGTATACATGAAATTTAGTGAGAGCATAGTACTATTTCTAGTATTGTATATCGATGATATCTTACTCATCGGAAACGACGTTCCGGCTCTTCAGACTGTCAAGTCTTGGTTAGGGAAGTGTTTCTCAATGAAAGATATGGGTGAAGCCGCTTACATCCTTGGCATCAAGATCTATAAAGATAGATCTAAAAGGATAATTGGTTTGAGACAAAGTACTTACATTGACAAAGTTCTTAGAAGATTCAAAATGGAAAATTCTAAGCAGAATACTGTAGCCGATTCTACAACTAAAGCTGAATACTTAGCGGCATCTGATGCAGCTAAAGAGGCAATTTGGATCAAAGGTTCATTAGTGACTTGAAAGTTGTTCCAAGTATCACTAATCTGGTAGAACTTTTTTGTGACAGTAATAGTGCCATTGCGCAAGCAACGAAACCAAGGTCACATCAACGATCCAAACACATACTTAGACGTTTTTACCTCATTCGAGAATTCATAGAATGAGGAGACGTTAAGATATGCAAAGTATCGACTGACGATAAACATAGGGGATCCGCTTACAAAGCTCCTTGCACAATTAAAAGCATGATGGTCATGTTAGATACATGGGTATACGATACCTAGGAGATTGGGCCTAGTGCAAGTGGGAGATTGTTGGTGTTATGCCTAGACTGATGATTATTATGACTGATAATCAATACCGTTATGTAATCGTCTTTACCATTTATAATAGAGAAATTTATCTGGAGTGTTATATGTTTTACATGTTTTGTTATAATATTCTGTGTCCCTAGTTATGGTGAATAACTAGTATACGTTGGTAATGGATAATCATAGAGATGATTATATGCATGGGGATGCACATTAAACTTATGGGTATTTGTTAGAGAACAAAGTACTGGACAGACCCATCTATGATATTTATGACATGGTCCATGATCATATATATCATGATTAAATCTCATGATAGTCGTGTCATTAGAGTCCTTTGTACTTGAGATTATCATCGTCTTCCACATGATGAAGGTTATGTTTGATGTAGTCTAACACTATCTTTTAAAGGATAGCAATAAGGGTTATGTTGGCATGATTGGATTCATGTAGGGAAGAATGATAAGTCAAGATGAGATTTGTCCCTCGTAAAGAGAGAAGTTTGCTTGGGCCCTCGATGAATAGTGTTGATGGAATGTAAGGCCGTACTCAAGAGATTTGATAGAGATCAAATGCACTTGGATTATCAACATATTCGGAGTCGAGAAAGCATTGAACAATATAAGTTGGCGTGGACCATGACTTATGTTCAATATGACAACGTGTGACAAAGGAATTGTGACAATGATCTATTGAGGAATGAAGATTTGATGTTATATTAATTGGTTGGACATAATGGCTTGCTAGAGACCACTTATGTTTTGTGAGGATTGATGTTTCAACTAACTACCAACATAAATATAATTCATATAGGGTCACACACAAAGAACGAATTTAAAATTGGCTTAAATATGGAAAACAAGAATCTGGGCTATTGCACGACCGTGCTTTGTAATCTGCACGCCCGTAAAAGAAGGGCTGGAGCGGCCGTGCATTATAATCAGAGCGCCCGTGCAAATTGGGTTTGCACGACCATGCATTATAATCTGCACGGTCGTGCATAGCGGCTGACAGCAATACGATTTTGGCTAGGATTAGGGTTTCTCCCTAATTGTTAGGGATATTTATAAAGTATAAATATAACCCTTTTGCCTCAGCCATAATAAGTGATGAAAATTGGGGTTTGAGAAACACCAATTGATTGATCTTGATTAGGAATCAATGATCAAAAATCCCCAGATTCAATTCCATATTAGCCATTGATTGTTGAAAATTGTTTCAACAATCGGATCATCTAGCAATCCAACAAGATACAAGATATTGGTTCGTTCACGTGTGGATTACCGATAGAGGGTGATTGCTTTATCACCTAAAGCTTGAATGGACATTCATAATTGACTTGCCTAGCCATCAACTTGAATGGACATCCACATTTCTTTGTTCCACTATCTCTATTTTTCTTAGATTTATTTCCCTCTACGTTTCCAACATGATTTTGAACCGCTACTTTATACATTTGGGAGACTTTCTTTGACTCACGATAAATACCGCTACGTTAACAAGTTAAAGTAATTTGAGGTTTCGTATTACGACAGTCATTGCCAAACTTACCAATCACAATAACAAAACCATTCTCCATTCCTTTAGCACGCACCCATTCACATAATATAATCTTTCCCAAGAAATAAAGTATAATGACATTGTGAACACATGCGTGAATTTTGGAGTAACATCTTCAAAATCAACAATTTAATGATCGTCTAAATATACGTTTTTATACTGTAAATAGATTTTTAAATAAAAAGCTACCTTACATGCGCACTGTTCGTAAAACAGTGGGGGAACAATTTCAAAATGGACCACATCTGGTTGAACAATTTCAAAATGTATGTTTAATAATGTTTAAAATGTTCAGCCAACACTGTATGAATATTGTTCAAATGTTCGGCCAATGTTGATTGAACATCATTACAATGTTCGGCAGGTAATGACCGGATTATGGAAGATTGTTTGGTCAATAGTTATCTAACAATTCAACTATGTTCGGCAACTACTGGCCGAAACGTGGACGATGATTTTTTAAGACAAAGCAAAAACAATCTGTAACGTCAAAATACTTACATTTAAGCATTGATCATCGGGCTTTGTTCCATCCATAATTGAACTTTAACGCAATATAGTAAAATATAGAATTTTGTAAAAGAAATAAGGGAGATTTTTGTTGTTTTTTTACCGATTGTTGTAGAAGACTATGGAGTAGAAGGGGCCTTGTAAAAGAATGGTAAGTTTTTAGGGTTTAATGGGGTGGAAATTTAATAAATTTGAGTTACTCTCATAAAAAATCAGTTTTTTTCTAAACTTAAGGAAAAACCATTAATACACTGTCACTTAATAATATATGCACTGACACTCTTCACACTGGCATTTTTTTATACTAATACTGATACTTTTTACCCTGTAGTAGTGACACTCTTTATACTGGCACTTAATATACATGCACTGACACTCTTTACACTGACACTTTGTTATACTAACATTGACACTTTGCTACACTAACACTGACACTTTTTTACATTGACACTTAATATATATGTATTGACACTCTTAAACCGGCACTTTGTTACACTAACACTGACACTTTTTTACACGGGCACCTTGTTACACTAATACTGACACTTTGTTACACTGACATTGGCACTAGTGGGGGAAACAAAACACATTTTTTCTAAGCTTAAGGAAAAAATGCATTTTTTGTAAGATTTTGGCAATAAGTTTTGTGAGTGTATTTAGGCCTCGTTTGATTTTTAAAATTAGCTCTTAATCAGTAGTGTTCAAAGTTAGGGTTAATTGCAGTTTGGTTATCCATGTTTTATCACTTTTTGCAATATGGTTCCCAACAGTGTAAAAGTTGCAACCTCATTCCCAACATTGTCAATTTGTTGCAATTCAATGTAAATCTAGTTAAAAACTAACTTTCATTAACAATTAATGACATATGGCTAACACATGAATAAAGAAGGGGCAATATGGATATTTTTCATAGGCATGTGAGTAGACGGGTTGAGACTCTTATTAAACCTCTATATTAAGCAAATAAATTAATAATTAAAAATCATTATTCTTCACATAATGGTTTTTAGTTTACTGCACAAAATAAATATTATGATTTTAAAAAAATCGTATAATAAACATAATAATAAATTTTGAGTTTAAATAATTTTATTCTTTAAGAAACTAATATTTAATACTACTTTCGTCTCAAAATGAATATTAATTTATAAAAAATTTATCCAAAAATAATAACTATTCTCTTTAATATTTGATAATAAATATTATGATTAATATTAGAGCATAATGTTATTATATGCATGTTAATAAATATTATGATTAATATTACTCTAAAATGTTATTTGAATTGTTCAAAAAATAAAATATTTGAATTATTATGATATAATCATATACCAACTCAATAAAGTATTAATCCAAATATTTTATTTTCCAAGTCGATAAATATTAATATTTGAATTTATATGATTAATTTTTAGAGCATATGTAATGATTAATATTTCTCAACTCGATAAATATTAATATTTGAATTTATTTTTGGGACAAAGAAGCTATCAAATAATATTTACTCTATAAAGTATATGAATAAAATTTCTCAACTCAACAAACATTAATATTTGAATTTATGCTTTAGCCAATTAACTTTTTCTACATATTATTTTTTATATGGTTAATCCAAAATATTTATAATAATTCTTGAAAAAATAATCATATAACCAACTCAGTAAAGTACTAATTCAAATATTTTATTTTTAAACAATTAAAATAATATTTTAAAGTAATATTAATCATAATATTTATTAACATGCAAAAAATAACATCATGCACTAAAATTTTAATATTTGATAGCTTTTTTTTCCCAAAATATATCAATATTTTTTTACATTTTTATCCCAAATAAATGCATATTCTTTACAAAATATATGGCTATTTAAATTTATCCTTTATCGAGTTGGCTATATGTTTATCAAATACTACAAAGAATTGATATTATTTAGGGATAAATTTTTTATAAATTAATACTTCAATATGAGACGAAAGTAGTATCAAATATTAGTTTCTTAAAGAATAAATTATTCGAATTCAAACTTTATTATTAAGTTTATTATACGATTTTTTAACCATAATATTTATTTTGTGCAGTAAACTAAAAACCATTAATTTGTGAAGAATAATGATTTTTAATTTTTAATTTATTTGCTTAATATAAAGGTTTAATAAGAGTCTCAACCCGTCTACTCACATGCCTATGAAAAATGCCCATCTTGCCCCTTCTTTATTCATGTGTTAGCCATATGTCATTAATTGTTAACGAAAGTTAGTTTTTAACTGAATTTACATTGAATTGCAACAAATTGACAATGTTTGGAATGAGGTTGCAACTTTTACACTGTTGAAAACCATATTGCAAAAACTGATAAAACATGGGTAACCAAACTACAATTAACCCATAAATATATTAAAGCAAAGTCGTTCCTAAATTTGGTTGTTGGAGCCCAAAAATGTTACTATCAAGGTTATTGAAAATAGAAGTCTTGGGCGATTTCCAAGAGTGGGTAATCAATTTTTTTTTTTTAAGGAATAGTGAGTAATTAATGATAATTAATTGAATAGTCAAATCCCTAACGGTAAGCCCATGATCAATAAATGAAGACCCCTTCACCCCTCAACCCCTTTTCAAGCAGCCCCCCCCCCACCACCACCACAAGATATCCTCTTAAATACGCATAATAATTTACTACATTACCAATCTACAGAAAATAATGTAAAATTTATATGTTCAAATACTGGCCTACCTTCTCTCAATACATAATAAAATATAAAATCTATAGTATGATATCTAACGAAGAATGTCTATTATGATTATACCTTTGAAAATCACATATTATGATTATTAATAAGAATTATAAATTTATGATAATTAATGTACTACTAATGGTTGTAAAATAATTATCCGTTCATATTTTTAAACCGAAACCATTTCTTATTATCTATAAATTTTATTAGTATTCAAATTGGTATACCAAAATTCTCTCAATAAATGTCATACTTTCTTTGAAAAAAAATAGAAATACTAAATTTATTTTTTTATTTCAAATAAATCTATTTTTGACTCAAACTTAAAAATATTAATAACCTTAGGAAAATATTAATTACATTATGATCAAAAGGTGCAATTTAATTGTATACCATATTATTAATAAAATATGAGTTGGTCTTACAAAAAACGCATTTTTTTTTAAGATCAGGAAAATCATTTCTACACTGACACTTAATAACACTAACACTGACACTTTTTTATACTAGCACTTTGTTATACTAACACTGACACTTTTTTACACTAACACTTAATATACATGCACTGACACTTTTTTACACTAACACTTTGTTACACTAACACTGGCACTTTGTTACACTAACACTGATACTTTTTACACTGGCACTTAATATACATGCACTGACACCTTTTTTACACTGACACTTTGTTATACTAACACTGACACTTTGTTACACTAACACTGACACTTTTTACACTGGTACTTAATATACATGCACTGACACTTTTTTACACCGGCACTTTGTTATACTAACACTTTGTTACACATGCACTAGCACTTTGTTACACTGGCGCTGGCAATAGCGGGGGAAACAAAACATGTTTTTTCTAAGCTTAAGAAAAATGCGTTTTTTGTAAGATTTTGGCATAAAATATTGCTATTATTTTTAAATATATAAAATAATTTGTTAATTTTTATCAAATTGTGTTTTATTAACCAAATCAAATTGTAGAATAAGCTCTTAGATTCACCCATATATTTACACAAATTAGAAACAATGCATGTAAACTTTTTCAAACTTAATAACTACCCCCAATAATTTCCGTTTATGAAAGCTTAAATTTCGGTCAATCATGTCCCCAATTTTGGTTCGACTTATTATACCTTTCAATTTTTTTATTTGTATTTTTATCGTTTAAAAAATCAAACTAAGAAAACATTTTCAAAACTTGAAATCTTCCCTTCCAATTAACAACTTAACTATTTTATTTTACCCAAATACATAAAACTCAGTCTAACGTTCAATCAAACCAAAATTTGAAAGTCTTTTTTTTTTCCTTATACATCGTGAAGTACACAACGTTATAATTATTCTAAATTAACCAAAAAACCACAATTACATTAAACAAAGATAACAAATTCACGAAATTTGAATATACTATATAGGTTAAAACATAGAGACTAATATGTAAAAAAAACTCTTATAATTAACTACATATAGCCATATATTTATGCATTTAATTTAGGATATGAGTTAATATTTAAAAAAAGAAAGAAGGAAAGATAGATAGATAGATAGATAGATAGATAGATAGATAGATAGATAGATAGATAGATAGATAGATAGATAGATAGATAGATAGATAGAGAAGACATTCTATTTTCTTTTAATAATATTTGCATTCCCCATCTCAAATGAATTTCACCTTTTTTACTACAACTTTTCTCTCAATTTACCAAAAAAAGGTGGGGGGGGGGAAGATAGGAAAGGACTAATCATGTGGTGAATCACCCCAAAATTTCACTCTCCTTTCTTTCTCTCTAATCACGTGTTATTCACATTCTCGCTTTCCTGTATATTTTTTCCCTTTTACTGAAATTGTAATGAGAGAAATACCCTTGATAAATTACTAAATATATCATCAGGTTTTGACGTCAATCTATTGGCACCTGTTTCTATGCATTACACGGTGTATGTATGGCATGTATTGTGTATCATAGACTTTTAAGGGGAAAAAGTAAAACATACACATTTCAAGGCATGATGAATTGCAACAGATTTTGGGTATTATCCAAAATTTAAGGATTAAGCATAGATATTATTTTTCTAAATTAGTAAAAAAACTGTGTATTTTTTAAACCACATAAAAACGTATTTCGTTGACAATATTTAATTTTTCTACATTATTGTTTGTTAAAAAAATAATGAGATATTCATTTCTTTCATTCGATTTTTTTTCTCTTGAAAAAAAAAGAGTAATTTATTTTACTAAATGAATTTATTTAGTTTCTTTTCGAACCAATTTGTTTAAGTTATTTTTGGAATCAACAATAAAATTTTGATTAAAAAAATCGAATTTATTTAATAGTTAAGAAGTAATAAAGTCGATTGAGGCAAAAATGACAAGTGGGTTCCATTTTTCATTTTAGGTAATAAAGCAACAAAAAACTTTAATCTGAGACAAACTAAAAAGAAAAGTAAGAACCTTAAACTGAGACGGATGTAGTATTATTTTTATATAATTTAAAAAAAAAATCTTAAAATTTTATCAACAATATATTATTTTAGTATAAATTTAAAATATTACTCAACAATTTATCAATAATATATTATTTTAAGTACTAACATCATCATAAAATGAATAACTAAATTTTTTTCTAATTTTTTTATAAATTTAAGTTTTTTTTTATATTCCTTTTGGGACAAAAGGAGAATGAATATATGGTATAGTTTTTATTTTTTTTTTTTAATATTGCTAGTTTAATTACTTTTTATCATTATTAACAAGCACAATGGCAGTAGAGTTCTAATTCCGAGAATGTCATTAACTCCATCTGACTCCATAATTCCCTTCAGGTTTGAACGCCGTCAGTTCCCGATCATGGCATCGTATGCAATGTCAATCAATAAGAGTCAATGCCAATCATTACAAACAGTGGGGGTGCTTTTAAAGAAATCAGTCTTCAGTCATGGACAACTTAATGTTACACTATCGAGAGTAACTAATTCGAAAGGTATTCATATCTCGATACCCACAAATAAAGCTGATGAGTCATCATGTACTAGAGTCACTGGGATATGGTTATATACAGAGAAAATTATATACAGGGAACGAAATATTCCAACGCTGCCCTTACCCATCTCGTGTAAGTATACACGAGATGTAATCTATAATCTCGTGTATATGTACACGTGATGACTCGTGTACGCACACGAGATGTCTCGTGTACATATACACGAGACACATCTCGTGTGAACTCACACGAGACACATCTCGTGTGAGTTCACACGAGATGCTTTCTGCCTCTAAACCCAGTTCATACGATAGGTATATAAAAGGCTATTTTGATAATTTACTTGCTTCCCTGGAAATTGAGTTCCCTGTATTTATGTATATTTGTGTGTTATAAAACTGATTTTTGATAAAGAGCAAATTGACTGAAGCATGTCTTTTTGGTGTGCTATAATTAGAATGGTTTGGAAGGATGAATTACTTCGTTATGAATTGTCTGCTGATTGCGTAACATCGTTTTGTTTAACTGAAGAAATCTACTATATGCACTGACACTCTTCACACACTGACACTTTTTTATACTAATACCGACACTTTTTTACCCTGTAGTGACACTATTTATATTGTAGTGACACTTAATGTACATGCACTGACACTCTTTACACTGACACTTTGTTTCACTAACACTGACACTTTGTTACACCAACATTGACACTTTTTTACATAGACACTTAATATACATGCACTTACACTCTTAAACCGGCACTTTGTAACACTAACAATGACACTTTTTTACACGGGCACTTTGTTACACCGGCACTTTGTTACACTAACACTGACACTAGCGGGGAAAACAAAACATATTTTTTCTAAGCTTAAGGAAAAAGACGTTTTTTGTAAGATTTTGGCAATAAGTTTTGCAAGTGTATTTAGTAGACATGCGAGTGATATCGAAGAAATTCAATTGCGGGTGTACAAAATTTTAGTAAACGGGGGCACGGTTATTTGCAACGCATGTTATTTGCAAGACACGGACAATTGACAAAACTGTCCTCACCCGTACGCGGACGTTTCGTGTGATTATACACGACGTTGTCAGATAAGTTTCGTATGAAAATACACGAAATGTATTGAGTTATTTCGTGTAGATTTACACAAAATATTAACAAATATTTCGTGTATTTTCATACGAAAATTACCTGAAAAATTCGTGTATATTCACACGAAATAAACAGTCTACATAATTCATACTTCCAAACATAAAAACTGGAAAATTCAAAGACCAATAAAGCTTTCTTGAAAAAAAAATCATAAAAAATGGTATACTTTGCCATATTTCACATCACACATCCAAACTTCCAAACAGTTTTTAACAAGGCTCAATAAAAACTTCATGATTCATACATACAAATAAAAAAGGCTCAATAAGTCAAATGTGTTGGGTTTCGAGGGTCCATGCGCAGCGGAATAATGCAATAACTCGAAAAATCCCAAGCCCTAGAATCCGTTCTAGATGATTAATTAAGAAAAGATGAAATAGAAATACCAACCTTGAATGCTTTTGCCTTTGATAAACTTGACCCGACTCCAGATTGAACGACCTTGTTAATCCTTGATGAACGAACGGGAATCACGAACTAAAGATCTTGACAAGCGAAGATCCTCTATGTGTATCCACGCGAAGAACGAACCCTAGAACTCTTCTAGGAGGATTGCTAGATCCTATTGATTGAAACACCTTTCAATCAATGAAGAACAATGGATTTTGTGGTGTTTGATTCTCAATTCTCAATTGAAATCTCTCACTCTTGGTGTTTCTCTCAAGCCAAAACGTTCTAATGACGGCTAGGGCAACCAGGGGCAAGTATTTATACGTTACAAATAAAAGCCCTTTGCGAAAACCCTAAAATTAGGTCATTTACGTATCAGTCCAGGCCCGACGGGACGACTCGTCCCCCAGGGCACGAGTCGTCCCCTTTGCACAACCCACTGATTCTGGCGTCCCCTCAAGAGGCACGACTTGGCTTTGCTCATGGGACGAGTCGTCCCTTTGGGCACGACTCGTGCCCTAGAGCACGAGTCGTCCCTCAGGACACCCCCTCTGAATCATCCTTCTCCTTTATGGGGAATAGTTAGTTCAGACTGGGGACGAGTCCTCCCTGAGCATAGAGAACCCATATTCTTCATTTTTGACAATTCGTTCGATGCGTGTGACCCCATAGGACCATACTATGTTGGCAATGAGTCCGATCACATCGATCCTCATAAGACATGAGCGGACTCTAGCAAGCCATCATGCCTACCCAAATAGTATAATATCAAGTTCGATTTTCCTATATAGAACATATCACAATCCCATTGTCACACGATGTTATATGGAACATGAGTCATGGTCCACGTCAACTCATATTGTTCAATGCTTTCTCGTTACCAAGTAAATTGATTAATCGAATGACATTAATCACATTAATTCATTCGGGCATGGCCATGCACTACATCAATCTTACTTACGAGTGGCCTAGCAAACATCTCTCTTTACGAGGGACAATTTCCATCTTGACTTATCATTCTTCCCAACAAGAATCATATCATGCCAATGATAGCCCTTATTGTCATCCGGTTAAAGACAACGTTAAACTATATCAAACATGATATTCATCGAGCGGAAGACGATGATAATCTCAGGTCAAAGGATATCAATGATATGACTATATGAGATCTAATTATGACATTTGACCATGACATAGATCTCATAATGGGTCAAGTCCAGTACCTTGTTCTCTAACAAGTACCCATGAATCTAATGTGCATCTCTATGCATATAATCATCACATGATTATCCATTAGACTTCATACTAGTGCTTCATAACTACTAGGGACACGATTATTATAACTAAACATGCAAATACATATAATAATCAAAGAAACAATCTCATATATAAATGAACAATGACATTACATAAAGGTCTATCTCTATAGGCCTAGGGCACTAACACCTACAGTCTCCCACTTGCACTAGGCCCAATCATTCATGTATCTTATACCCATGGACCTAACATGACCGTCATGTTTAGCTTGTGGTAAAGGCTTGGTGAGAGGGTCCGAGATGTTGTCATCCGTTGGTACCTTGCATATCTTGACGTCCTCCCTTTCACAGATTTCTCGAATGAGGTGGAAACGTCTCAAAATGTGTTTGGATCGCTGATGTGACCTTGGTTCTTTTGCTTGGGAAATAACACCATTATTGTCACAAAAAAGCTCTATCGGGTTAGTGGTGCTTGGAACGACTTCTAAGTCACTAACGAACTTCTTGATCCAAACCGCCTCCTTAGCCGCATCCGATGCTGCTATGTATTCGGCTTCTGTTGTAGAATCAGCAACAGTGCTCTGCTTGGAACTCTTCCAACAAATAGCACCTCCATTTAGCATAAACACAAAACCAGACTGCGATCTATAGTCATCTTTGTTGGTTTGGAAGCTTGCATCTGTGTAACCCTTTACAACCAGATCATCTTCCATTTCTCCAAATACCAAGAATACATCTTTAGTTCTTCTCAAGTACTTAAGGATATTCTTGACAGCTATCCAATGGTTCTCACCAGGATCAGACTGGTATCTACTCGTTGCGCTTAGAGCGTACGAGACATCGGGTCTAGTACATAACATGGCATACATGATAGACCCAATTGCCGAAGCATATGGTATATCACTCATCCTCTTTCGCTCATCATTTGTCTTAGGACAATGAGTCTTGCTAAGAGTAATGCCATGTCCCATTGGCAAATTCTCTCTCTTAGAATTTTCCATGCGGAATCTTCTAAGGACCTTGTCAATGTATGTACTCTGACTCAAACCAATCATCCTTCTTGATCTATCTCTATAGATCTTGATACCAAGGACATAAGCCGCTTCACCCATATCTTTCATTGAAAAACATTTTCCTAACCAGGACTTTACAGTCTCAAGTGCAGGAACATTGTTTCCAATGAGTAAGATGTCATCGACATACAATACCAGAAATAGCACTATGCTCCCACTTATCTTCTTGTATACACAAGGTTCATCTTCGTTTTTGATGAAGCCAAACTCTTTGACTGATTCATCAAACGTAGATTCCCGGCTTCCGGGAAGCTTGCTTCAATCCATAAATGGATCTCTGCAACTTACACACTTTGTTAGAATCCTTTGGATCGACAAACCCTTCAGGCTGTATCATGTATACATCCTCAAGTAGGTTTCCGTTAAGAAACGTTGTTTTGACGTCCATTTGCCATATCTCATAGTCGTAATATGCGGCTATGGCAATTAGGATTCTAATAGACTTAAGCATTGCTACGGGCGAAAAGGTTTCATCATAGTCAACGCCATGAATCTGCCTATATCCCTTAGCAACTAGCCTAGCCTTATAAGTATGTACCTTCCCATCCATGTCGGTTTTCTTTTTGAAAACCCACTTGCACCCTATGGTTTTTACACCTTCGGGTGGATCAATCAAGTTCCAAACTTGATTATCGTACATGGATTTGATTTCGGATTCCATGGCTCCTAGCCACTTGTCCGAATCAGGAGTGGACATCGCCTCTTGATAGGAAGTAGGTTCATCATTCTCAATGATTTCTACTTCATTACTTTCCGTCATGAGAAATCTATATCTCTCAGGTTCGGATCGTATCCTATCCGATCTGCGAAGAACTTGTGTATCTTGAACCGGTTCCAAAACAGCTTGTGAATTTGGTTCCATCTCTACTACTGGCTCTATGTCATTTTCAGGTTCTTGAATTTCTTCAAGATCAATTTTACTCCCACTAGTTTCTTTAGAGAGAAACTCTTTCTCTAGAAAGACACCATTTCGAGCAACAAACACTTTGTTCTCGGATTGGTTGTAAAATTGATATCCTTTCGTTTCCTTAGGATAACCAACGAAAATACATTTATCAGATCTAGGTGCAAGTTTATGTTCAGAAACCAATTTCTTTACATAAGCCTCACATCCCCAAATCTTCATGAAAGATAAGCTAGGCTTTCTTCCATGCCACATCTCATGTGGGGTTTTAGGAGCCGATTTAGTAGGGACCTTGTTAAGTGTGAAAGCGGCTGTTTCCAGTGCATGTCCCCAAAAGGAAATAGGAAGGTTAACTTGACTCATCATCGATCGAACCATATCTAATAGAGTTCGATTTCTCCTCTCGGACACACCATTCCATTGTGGTGTTCCGGGTGGAGTAAGTTTTGAAACAATTCCACAACTTTTCAGATGATCGTCAAATTCTTGGCTCAAATATTCACCACCTCGATCGGATCGAAGTGTTTTAATAGTTTTGCCAAGTTGATTTTGTACTTCACTTTGAAATATTCTAAATATCTCAAATGCTTCACTTTTGTACTTCATCAGATAGACATAGCCATATCTTGATAAGTCATCAGTGAACGTTATGAAGTATCGAAATCCTCCCCTAGCAATGCTATTCATTGGTCCACATACATTAGTATGTACGAGAGCCAACAAATCACTAGCCCTTTCACTACTCTTAGTAAAAGGTGCTTTAGTCATCTTGCCCAATAAACAAGATTCGCAAACATCATATGATTCATAATCATATGAGTCTAAATATCCATCTTTATGGAGTTTAGAGATGCGTTTCTCGTTTATGTGCCCAAGACGGCAATGCCATTTATATGTGTCATTCACATTATTTGGTTTGGATTTCTTACTAACATGATAGACATTATCAACATTATTCTCAACATCCAAGACATAAAGGCCATTAAAAGAATGAGCAACACAATAAAGCATGTCATTCAAATAAATTGAAAATTTCTTATTCGCAATAAGAAAATTGTAACCCTCATTGTCGAAACATGAAATAGAAATAATGTTTTACGCTCAAATCCAGGAACATAATAACGGTTATTTAAAACTAAAATTAATGCTTGGTAAAGTGACTTCGTAAGTCCCTACGGCCAATGCGGCAACTCTTGCTCCATTTCCAACCCGTAGATCTACTTCACCCTCTTTGAGCAACCTTCTATTCTTTAGTCCCTGCACATTTAGGCAAATGTGAGATCCACATCCGGTATCTAATACCCAAGAACTAGAGGTAGAAAGTAAAATATCTATCACATAGATACACGAAGTCATGGCAATCTCATTGCCCTTCTTCTTGAGTCCTTCTGATAAAGCTTGCGATTACGCCTCCAATGCCCAGTTTCCTTGCAATGGTAGCACACCGCATCCTTTTGGGATTTGGGTTTAGGCTTCTCAGCAACGGCAACCTTTGCCTCCGGTTTAGCAACTTTTGATTTACCCTTGTTTTTGAACTCCTTTCCTTTATTCACCATCAACACTTGATTGGTTTTCTTGGTAATATTGTTTTCAGCATTCTTTAGCATCCCATGCAATTCAGACAGAGATTTATTCATCCCATTCATGTTATAATTCAGAATAAACTGATTATAACTTTCAGGGAGTGAATGCAATATCATATCCGTAGCCAGCTCTAACTGGATAGGATATCCAAGCCTCTCAAGATATTTGAGGTGACCCTTCATTTTCAACACATGAGGCCCAACAGGTTGTCCTTCAATCATCTTGCATGAATGAAGAGCCTTCATAGTGTCAAACCTTTCCGTACGTGCTTGCAACTGGAACATTTCCTTCAAATGATTTCCCAAATCATAGGCTTCCATGTGTCTGAGGTCCTTACGAAGAGCCTTACACATGGTCATGGCATCGAGCAACCAACATCAATAGAATCATCCACATGCTTCTTATGTTGGTCCCTTTCCGCTTTAGTTGCATTAGCGGCGGAGTTCGGGTGGAACGGGTCCATCGAGAATGTACAACTTCCTTTCTGTTTGAGAACAATTCTCAAGCTGCGGATCCAATCCACATAGTTATTGCCATTCTCCTCTAACTTGTCCTTCTCGGGAGCGATCGCGATGACATGTTTTGATTATTGTTTACAGCCATTGATCTACAAAGATATGCAACAAGATATGAAACACATATAAATACCAATTCATTTAAGAGATTAATTAAAGTATTTCATAAATACTCCCACTAAATTATATAACCTTCTTATACAAACATGTATAATATAATTTAATAGGCTAAGACCCAACTTTAATTTAATTTCAAGTCGGCTATGGCACGACTGCTCAAAATTAAACTAAAAAGGTAGATAACATTTATCAATCATATCTATATATGACTCTTAGATCATTATGAGATTATAGACATCATATGTCACATGTTTCAATCTCATCTTATGCCTTAGGCCCAAAACCGTTTTGATAGCCTAATTGAGTTCAACCATGTTAAACGTATAGCAATCACTATTTGCTCATCTTGATCATACAAAGATAGAATCAATGTACCTCGCTGTGGTGTAGCCTACATGAAACTACCCGTGTACTCACAAGTGTTTTGTGAGCACCCCAACCCGGGACCTATCTCGTATCCCGAGCTTGAGAAGCCCAAACTAAGAAATCTCGTTTTCCATTTTCAAAAATCTTTTAATTTGCCTTTACAAGGAAACCAATTCTCAATTTTTCAAAAAAACAAAATCAAATATAATATCTCCACTTGGAGGGATTTAAACAAATACCTTAAGAACCATACTTCATTAATTACATTGAAAACCCTAATTAACATTGTTTAACAAAAGAGTTTTCATTACAACTTATGAAAGAGTAATAATTAAATATGACTCCCTACAACCCACACATATACCTATCCTGACAAATCCCAAAAGCAACCGTCCACAATCGTCTCCCAGGCCTCCTTTGGTTCAGGTCACTGTCTCGGCCAAAATCTAAAGCGGTAAAAGGGAAGGGGTGAGAATAAATCTCAATGAGCTATTATGAATGCAGCAAGATGCCAACCAAAGTGCAACACATAGCATGGTAGCACATAACACATTATGAAAGCGGTAAACACCTTACGTTACCTCATTTTACCTTTCCGTCTGAACAATAAGTCGTACAACGTGGGAGTAAAACTCCAGCTCTTTGGTGAATTGCCTCCGGCACATTCACCTCTTATAGGACTCATACTCCAGAGATCCATGTAAGAAAAGATACCTATATCAGAGTATCCAACAATAATATCGCTAACTGTAAAGCTTTAGGCTTAATACAGAAGCATTCCCCCTAATCACCAATCGCAACGGTCTGTAAGGCTTCTTTATGCTCAATACAGTCGTTAGCACACCCACTCTGTGGCCACAGAGGGGACGGTCCCAGGTATGATGAACCTTCAATCACTTATAGAACAAATCCATAATTGATTGAATTCCATTATACCCCCGAATATCAACACGTTCAAGCACATAATAGATACTTGAAATATAATCCACAAAAAGGAATAATCATATAACAACATGGTAATGTATACTCATGCTAATCAATACCATAGTGCAACAATCATTTAATACACTATGCATCATAATATAACAACATGGTAATGTATACTCATGCTCATCAATTTCATAGTGCAACAACCATTTAATACACTACGCATAGTATCATCAATAAATATGAATGATAACAAATAAATCCACCAATGGAATAACCATGCAACCACATAATAAGCATATCCACACATTGGGATAACATAACAACTTGTCAAATAATCCACACTTGGGATGCACATAACAACTTGCCAAATAATCCATACTTAGGATATTAAGGTAACCATATAATCAATAATTCCACAACTTGGAATAACAATGCCTGGTGATACATACCCGTTACCAATTAGTTCGAATAGTGAAACCTATGGCTTCTACACCATTGCAACTATTCACCAAAGATAAAGAGTAAGTGAGGCTACTATATATTATAAACCATTCTTACATAGTCATTATACAACCTCGAATAACCTTAATAAAAGTTCAAGATCTATTTCCCAAGTTGGAACTATTTTGGTGAAGTTACAAATCAAACCTATCAACCATTTTCGGGACAATATTTAAACTACTTCCACAATTCCATTTTGATCACTTAAGATGTCATTGTGTAGCCAAAGTATTCTACTTTAATCTAGGTTAAAGAGATTTCATTTTTGTTCTAGTTCGATTAGGTTTAAACAGCTCCAAAGTTGACCCAATGTCACCAGGCCAGGGCACGACTCGTGCCCCAGAGCACGACTCGTGCTCATTTTTCCTCAATCTACTCAGAACGATTTGGCCTCCTAGGTACGACTCGTGGGCACGATTGGCCAAGGGCACGACTCGTGCTCCAGTGCACGACTCGTGCTCATTTGCACCACTAGTGCAAATTTGCACCACTAGTGCTCATTTGCACCACTAGTGCAAATTTGCACCACTAGTGCTCCCGTGCACTAGTCGTGCCAATGCCCAGAATGGTTGCTGATGTTTCCATCAGCTGCAACCTAAAACCACAAAACCCCATTTTTGCTTCATCTAGCTGCACCAAACAAACCAAAACCAGTTTATATACCATATTGAACACATATCAATACTCAATCCATGCTCATCATCTTATTTCAAGCTAAAAAAATCTTCTAATCTAACTCCACCCATTTAACTACCTCATTCCAAGTTGAACTTCTTACTTTAATTAAACCCATTTGCTTACCCTCTTGACCCACTTTCCTAACCAACAACAACATTCCAAAGCATTTACTAAATTCCTCAACTCCAAGAAGGTTTCTAAGCATCAATCAACCATTTCAACAATAAGAACAACATTTAATAGTTTATGAACATCACATAGAAGGGGAAATCATAATAACTCACCAAGCAATTATGAAGTGGATTAAAGATCTTCTTAGCTCAAAGTGTTCCTCTCGACTCCACGAACCCAAAAGTACACCCGGATCGTCGATTGGAGAAGAATTGAATTTATAGTAATTTTTGGAAGGAATTTAGGGAGAGGGAGCCTCCATGGATAATGTAGGAGGGAGTAAGAAGGAAGAAGATGAAAATGATGAGGGAAGGAGGAGTAGGGGGAAAAGTATGGAAGAGATATGGAGAAGGGTATGGGCTCCTTTGACAAATGGAAGGGAGGGGAGTAACTTAGGGAATATGGCCCCTCCCCAAAACCTCCTCTCTTACTTTCTTACTTCTTTTTCTATTTATTTATTTTTTTCCCTACACAAATAACTACCCACATTTTATTTATTTTATCCATTTCTATTATTATACTCCTCCCAAGAATATTATTTTATTTCCCAATCATTTCATTTTAATATTAAGAAATCAAATATATAAAATAAATACATAATATTAAAATAATATTAAAAGCACATTTTATGATACTAAAATAGGTGCCTAGGTTTAGGGTCGTTACATGTTTAAACATGGGTGGCATAAAACAAACTCAAATTACAAAGAAGGTTCAATTTTTCATGCTTATCAATTACATGCCAAGGTTGATT
Organism: Adenophora triphylla var. japonica; assembly: GCA_022495995.1. NCBI lineage: Eukaryota > Viridiplantae > Streptophyta > Magnoliopsida > Asterales > Campanulaceae > Adenophora > Adenophora triphylla. The sequence continues at coordinate 196,162 of JAFEMH010002965.1, read as the reverse complement.
CATGAAAACTATATGAGCATAATTATGAACTTGGAATGATGCAACACAAATCATATTTGATTAGTAATTACTAGTACGCGGCCACGTGCTCCAAATTCATCCCACACTTCCATCGAAGTGCCTGTGGGGAAGGTCTTGGTGTCCAGCCAATATACTAAGTAACACTTCACAAATATCCTAGATTAATCACATTAATATTATTTAATAAAATTGACATCCCATAATCTAGATTAATCATATTAATCCTATATTTCAATTTCATAATCATGGTATATCAATATATACAATTACTTCACAAGCAAAACTCATACAATTTCATATTCTAGATCATGCACATCATGAAAATTCATATAATCATATTACACAATTATCATGATTATCTAACTAAACATCATGAACGGAGCTCTGATACCACTGTTGGGTTTCGAGGGTCCATGCGCAGCGGAATAATGCAATAACTCGAAAAATCCCATGCCCTAGAATCCGTTCTAGATGATTAATTAAGAAAAGATGAAATAGAAATACCAACCTTGAATGCTTTTGCCTTTGATAAACTTGACCCGACTCCAGATTGAACGACCTTGTTAATCCTTGATGAACGAACGGGAATCACGAACTAAAGATCTTGACAAGCGAAGATCCTCTATGTGTATCCACGCGAAGAACGAACCCTAGAACTCTTCTAGGAGGATTGCTAGATCCTATTGATTGAAACACCTTTCAATCAATGAAGAACAATGGATTTTGTGGTGTTTGATTCTCAATTCTCAATTGAAATCTCTCACTCTTGGTGTTTCTCTCAAGCTAAAACGTTCTAATGACGGCTAGGGCAACCAGGGGCAAGTATTTATACGTTACAAATAAAAGCCCTTTGCGAAAACCCTAAAATTAGGTCATTTACGTATCAGTCCAGGCCCGACGGGACGACTCGTCCCCCAGGGCACGAGTCGTCCCCTTTGCACAACCCACTGATTCTGGCGTCCCCTCAAGAGGCACGACTTGGCTTTGCTCATGGGACGATTCATCCCTTTGGGCATGACTCGTGCCCTAGAGCACGAGTCGTCCCTCAGGACACCCCCTCTGAATCATCCTTCCCCTTTATGGGGAATAGTTAGTTCAGACTGGGGACGAGTCGTCCCCTGAGCATAGAGAACCCATATTCTTCATTTTTGACAATTCGTTCAATGCGTGTGACCCCATAGGACCATACTATGTTGGCAATGAGTCCGATCACATCGATCCTCATAAGACATGAGCGGACTCTAGCAAGCCATCATGCCTACCCAAATAGTATAATATCAAGTTCGATTTTCCTATATAGAACATATCACAATCCCATTGTCACACGATGTTATATTGAACATGAGTCATGGTCCACGTCAACTCATATTGTTCAATGCTTTCTCGTTACCAAGTAAATTGATTAATCGAATGACATTAATCACATTAATTCATTCGGGCATGGCCATGAACTACATCAATCTTACTTACGAGTGGCCTAGCAAACATCTCTCTTTACGAGGGACAATTTCCATCTTGACTTATCATTCTTCCCAACAAGAATCATACCATGCCAATGATAGCCCTTATTGTCATCCGGTTAAAGACAACGTTAAACTATATCAAACATGATATTCATCGAGCGGAAGACGATGATAATCTCGGAGTCGAAAGGATATCAATGATATGACTATATGAGATCTAATTATGACATTTGACCATGACATAGATCTCATAATGGGTCAAGTCCAGTACCTTGTTCTCTAACAAGTACCCATGAATCTAATGTGCATCTCTATGCATATAATCATCACATGATTATCCATTAGACTTCATACTAGTGCTTCATAAGTACTAGGTGTTTTGGTAGAAAAAACAATAGAGTAGAATCTTAACTTTGTTTAGTGTGTGGATTGGACAATAAGGAGGGGACTGTGGAATTCGACTATATTGAACAAAAGTATGAAAAAGAGATAATGACACCACGATTTGTTAACGAGGAAAACCTTGGAGGTGACAACCTCTTTGGAAAAAACCCCGGGAGTTAGGTCTCCAACCTTAAAAGTTTCACTATAATGATCACAAATACAACTTTGGAAGATAATGGAGAGGATTACAAGAGCTTGAGTGTCAAGTGTGTGCGTGTGAGCAATGATGTATTTTTTCCGTCTCCATTTCCCCTTAAATACAAGTGGATATGAAAGAGTCAATACGGTTCCTACAATCTCGGGATTTTGGTTTATCATTTCAACCTCCGTGAGACCAAGTCGCCCGAGCTGTTGAAGATACGTTGAACGTCTTTGGAGAATATCCCGCATTACTCTCTTAATTACTGAAAAATAAGAATAAGAATATTAGGAAATATTGAATAAGTAAATATTAGAACAATACTTACAGGGTAATGACGTCTCGGTATGCAGGATCAATTTAAGATGTCGCCATGTCGAAAAATACCCACAACAATTTGTCCCCAAAAACATTTGACTATGCTGGCAACTGAAGAGGCAAAATGTTTTTCTCCTAATTAACCGTTCATCTTCTAATTTACTTCAATGCGACGGTTAGGGATACGAGGCGACTAGTAGAGGAGAGTCTTTATAGGAACTGATAACCGTAATTCTGGATAACCCTTGTTATCTTCAAATCTTCTCAAAATTCTTATCTCAATCTGACGTCTCTTACTATATTACGTTGAGAGTAACCGTGAAGAGTGCCGCTTTTATCCCTCTTCTTCTTAACACATAATTACGAGGTTCTCAAAAGAGTGAGTCAGAATCAATATGCTTATTGAATTGTTGACTCTATAAAATCCATGCTAACATATATTCTTACATTCAGTGACTCGATCCGGCTTTACGATAAGCGATATTGTGGCCAAATACAAAGGCAAGACGAAAGCGGAAGAAGATACACCAGAGATGGATAAGATTATTTTGAAAAGAAAAAGGGTGGAACAGATCTTCGGCGTAGAGAAACAAGTTTGGAATGAAGAAGTTTTGGAAAATCAGGTAAGAGTTGATTTGATTCGTTGGCACATTGATCCTCTTTCTAAAAATGCTTCTTTTTGTTGATGACAGATTGTCTCGATGGCTAAACTAATGTCCAAAGAAATCAGGACATTGAGGGAAAAATGCGATACCTATGATATGAGTAGGGTTGAATATGAGAAGGATTTGAAAGAAGCTGCAAGTATAATAAGGGAAAGGGGATTGGAAATCAGAGACAAGAATGAAGAGATACTAAAATGGCGGTCTAGGCTTGCAAGTGTTGACATCAGTCATGAAAGGGAGATAGAATTACTTAGGGATGACTTGGTACATGAGACTGCAAAAGCAGTCTTTGAAACTAGAATCCAAATGATTGAGGAATATCAGGCAGGAGAACATGTGAATTGGAACTTGAATGAAGAGAAAACAGCTTTGCAGCGGATCCATGAGGAAAAAGCGATCGATGATTTCAAGGATGCAGAACAGGCTGGTGAGGATACTGACATGGGATGATTTTCAGAAGTTTGGAGAAGTTAGTCCCAGAGCAATACCTGCGACGGATGCCACCTGAAAAAGGTAAAATAAATTTGCTCTTGGTTTTTTGATAATATTACTGGGGTAGAATCCCTTAAAACAATTTTTGTTTGGTTATGTAATGGGTCCATAAGGACCAAAGACAATTTCCTTTATGTGTTGGGTTGGTCCAACACTTTTGCACTTTAAGCTTAGTAGTTTGGATGCTTTTTATGATAACTTTATGGTTTAATGATTTTCAAGCGTGTCAAGGCTTGTTACATTTTGGATAGAATTTTTTCTTAGATGATCCTTTGTTATGCTCATAAGGTGACATGATAGTATGTCAAAACGATAGGTACTTAAGATGACACGTATATGCCATAAACCGTAGATACTTTAGATGACACGTACATGCCATAACCATAAGAATAATACGTAAGATCAATCATCCAACTGAGTGGGAATGGGTAAGCTATATGAGTTTACCCATATAGGCCCACCCCACACCTCAATTAGAGAGATAACTTGCGCTTCAGGCGAAGGTGTGGTAAGCTAACATCTTAAGAAAGAGGTAATTAACTCTTTAAACCTTAGAAGGGATTGTGTACCTTTACTTGAGAAGAGATGGCCAGTCTCTAACGGAGGAGAAATCGTTGTTCTTTACGCGCCTTCGACATGTCCCCATGTAAATGTGTCAATACCTCATAAGATAGGAACATGTTAAAATGGACGCCAACTAAGGTTGACGTCTCTCCACAAAGTACGTTAGTGACATATTAATTTGTAAAGAATTAAAGAGGTATATAGGAAAAAAGAAAGGTTGCAACAAATTAAAAGATGATCCATACCTGGAAAGATGAGTTCATGGGGAATTTTATTTATACGTAATACCTTTTAAGATGAATGGCGTTCCAACTCCGCGGTATCATTTGGCCATCCAAGGTTGCAAGTCGATATGCTCCTTTCCCGGCTTGTGCATCTATTAAGTAGGGTCCTTCCCATTTTGGGGCGAGCTTGCCTGCGTTGGGTTCCTTGGTATTTTGGAATGCCTTTCGTAGGACTAAGTCTCCTACTTGAAACCTCCTAATCCTTACGTTTTTGTTGTATGATCGGGCTACCCTTTGTTGATATGCTTTGCCATGCGAACTTTGGCCATGTCCCTTAGTTCGTCCACGGTATCTAGGTCATGTATCAAAATATCTTTATTATGTTCGGATGTCGGCAAAATTTGTATCTTGCCGTAGGTCTGAGGACTTCTTTGGAATAACAGATTCGGTTCCAAATACAAGTGAGTAGGGGTTTGACCGGTCGCATTCTTAGATGTCGTCTGTCGGCCCATAGAACCATTGGTAACTCTTACGCCCATCGTCCTTTCTTTTGGTTCGAGTCTCTTTTTTAAGTTGCTTATTATTATTTTGTTGCTAGACTCTGCTGTCCATTGGCTTGAGGGTGAACGGCGAAGATGTCACCATCTTAACACCCCAAGATGTCAAGAAATCTTGGGTTCTCTTGCTAATGAATTGAGAGCCGTTGTCACAAATTATTTCGATGGTATTCCAAATCGGTGAATATGTTTCTTTTGATAAAAGATATAACTTCTTTGTCACGAACTAGCACATATGCCTCGGCTTCTACCCATTTAGAAAAGTAGTCTGTCATAGCCAAAAGAAATACTCTTCCACCCGGTGCTCTGGGCAATTTTCCTACTATGTCCATTCCCCAAACCATAAAAGGCCATGGTGAGAGGATAGGATGTAGCAATTCGGTGGCGGTGCGGGATGTCCCCATGTCGTTGACGGGAATCACATTTCTTTGCGTAGTCAACGGCGTCTTTTCTCATTGTGGGCCAGAAATAGCCCATTCTAAGGGCTTTAGTATGTAAACTTACGCCCCGGTATGATTTCCACAATCTCCTTCGTGCGGCTCCTTGAGAACTGATGGGCTCTATACGCTTCTAGACATCTTAAGTAGTGACTGCGCAGATTTTCTAAACAAGAGATTATCAATAAGTAAATATTTAGATACTCTTACCACGAAGGCTCTTGCATTCTTCTCCTCGGAGGATCGTATCATCCAAGAGATACTTGATAATAGGACTGTCCCGAGGTTCTTTGCGGGGAGAGGAAGGTATGTCGACATCTAGGGCGAACATCTCAAGATGGTCAATTCTTTGGGATGTCAATATGCACAATTGGGATCTTGGTTTGTGAGATGCTTTTGAAGGTTTGAACCCAAGTTTGCCGGAGCGTACGCTGAGAATTTTCTTCTCGTGGGATTTGTTCCAAGGAAAATGTTTTGAATTTGGCCGAAATAATTTTTACAATTTCCAAATATGTCGTCATCTTGGCATTTTTCGCGACGTAGGACCCGTTGTATTGGTTAACAATTAGCAAGGAATCCATGAACACCGGATATGCTTGATATCTAAGTCACAGGCCTTGATTAAACACAAATTAGAGCCTCGTACTACTGCTTCATTGTTGGTAGCCTTGAAGCGCAGGCGATAGATTGTGGTATTATGTCCCCTTGTGGCGATTTTAGTACAACTCCAAGACTGTACCTCTCATGTTGGAAGCACCGTCCGTGTAGAGAGTCCAAATTTTTAGGATGTTATCATCTTGAAGTTCTTGTACTTCCAATTCCACCTCTTGTTGCGGGGTTGGTGAAATCGGCTACAAAATCAACTAGGGCTTGGGATTTTATTGCGGTTTTGGGCTCGTACTTGATGTCGTATGTGCTTAATTGTACAGACCATTTCGCCATTCGACCTGACATCTCTGGTTTTCTCATAACATTCTTAATAGGATAGTTAGTGCGTACAATTATAGTATGTGTTTCAAAATAATGCCTTAATTTAATTGAAGCGATTATCAAAGCTAAAATTAATTTTTGTAAATGAGAATACCTGGTCTCTGCATCTAAGAGTGTCTTACTTATATAGTAGATGGGTTCTTGATTACCATCTCGTTACATTACCAAGGCTGCGCTTACGGCGCCTTCGGACCTTGCTAGGTAGATGTAAAGACGTTCTTCCGTCTGAGGTTTGGCTAAGAAGGGAGGTGTCGACAGGTAAGTTTTGAGTTCCCGAAAAGCTTCTTCATGTTGTTCCTCCCATTGGAACTTTTTGTTCTTTCTTAAGATGTCGTAGAAAGGTTTGCATCGATCTGAGGATTTTGAAATGAATACGGTGAGTGCGGCAATTTTCTGTCAATCTTTGGACGTCTTTGACGGATTGAGGTGATGACAGATTGATAATAGCACGTATTTGTTCCGGGGCGGCTTCAATGCCTCTTTTAGTAACCATATAACCCAAAAACTTGCCGGCCTTCATTCGAAGTTGCATTTAGGCTGGATTAAGTTTCATATTGAAACAATCCAAGATGTCAAAAGCTTGAGAGAGGTTGCTTATGTGATCCTCGGCCTTCTTGGACTTTACTACCATGTCGTCGATGTATACCTCCATTGTGTCCCCAATCGATCTTTAAACATTTTGTTTACGAGTCTTTGATACGTTGCACTTTGCATTTTTTAGTCCAAAAGGCATGGCAATATAACAATAAATACTGTGGGTGTTATGAAGGCAGTGTCCTCTTGGTCGAGGGTTCCATACGAATTTGTTGAAATCACGAGGACGCGTCCATGAATGTGAGGAGTTCATGTCCGGAGGTGGCATCAACTAATGAATCTATGTGCGGCAAAGGGAAAGGATCTTTTGGGCAGGCTTTATTCAAGTCGGTGAAGTCGACACAAACTCGCCATTTCCCGTTTCTCTTCTCTACCACAACCACGTTTGCTAACCATCTTGGATAATCGACCTCCCGTATCATGTTGGCTTTGAGTAAGCGCTCTACCTCTTCCTTGATGATCTGATTTCGCCTGCCAAACTTCCTACGTTTACGGTGCCTTTGGTTTAAAGCTAGGATCTACGTTAAGTTTGTGAGTGATGACATCTCTGCTGATGCCTATCATGTCATCATGTTTCCAAGCGAAACTTTTTATTCTGCTTCTTAATAGGTTCACAAGCTCCTCTTCTATATCTGACGGGATGTCAGTGCCAATAAGTACCTTGATGTCCGGGTTGGAAGGGTCTAGCAATACTTCTTTCACATCATCCTCCCTAGCTTCCAGGACTTCACGTACTTTCCTCGGTAATTGCTATGCTTGTTTTGGAGATGTCGATGCCTTCATTGAAGTTTTATAACACTCCTTGGCTACTTGTTGATCACTGTAAATCTTAGCGACACCCCAAGGTGTTGGGAATTTCACACACTGATGGTAAGTGGAGGGTACGGCCTTCATCCCATGAATCCAGGGTCTTCCAAGAATAACATTGTAAGATGTTGCGCAATCAATTACGCAGAACCGCTCCATGGTGTTGAGGCCCTTTGAGTATATTGGAAGTTTGATCTCCCCCACCGTTTCTTTGACTTCGCCACTGAAGCCTACCAGCACTGAAGACTTTTTGACGATCTCCGATTGCAGGATGTTCATTTCCTTAAGGGTACCCAACATAATAAGATTGACGGAGCTGCCCCCATCTACCGGGATACGTCGTATTGTACGGTTAGCGATCTGCGAGAGAAATAACTAGACCGTCGTGGTGAGGTTCTAGCGGGTTCTCTCGATCGCTTTCATCAAAGGCGGTTGGATCTGGCGGGCGTCGACATCTGGGCTGTCTTTACGGCTTCTCCTCTTTTGACTCCTTAGCATGTCGTTTTGCGGCGAAATAGGATGTTCCACATATTTCGAGCCTCCACTAATGAAGTTGATCACCTTTGTTGATCTTTGGGGAGAAAGCGGTCTTTCGGCTTCATGAGGAGCTTACGCATTTTGACCTTCTTCTTTACGGATCCCAACAACTCCTTAAGATGTCCTTTCGAGAGCAAATAAATGATCTCCTTTCTTAACGCGATGCAATCTTCGATAACGTGTCCAAAGTCTTCATGGTAAGCGCACCATTTTGATTTGTCACGCCATCCTGTGGTCTTGTCCGTTTTCTTTGGCCATCGGCTTTGTCTCCCAGGTTGCCCATTGCAAGTACACTGAAATGTCAACGAAAAACAATAATCGAAATGTTAGGCACATTATCATTATCTTCATCCTCACCGTCTATTGAATTAATTTTGCTAGTGTCAATTCTCGGATAAGGATTGGGACGGTTGTTCTGCGATGGGACGATTCGGTCTTTACGTCGGGATGGTCATATGTCGACATCTTGGACGATGACTTCGATCTTCGCGGCTCATCTTCCTCCAATCGATGAATCTCAATGCCACGCTCTGACTTCTTCTAGCCGCTTACAAGGAGTCATCACCAAATCTGATAATCTTGTGAATCTTTCTTCAACCCCATTTTGAATGCTTACGTAGTGTCGACATGTCAAGATTGGGAATTTCTAGCACCTCTTTATTGAATCGGTGGACGTAATCCTTTAGAGTTTCATTAGGCTTTGGGTCACATTGTAAAGATCACTTGTCAACCTTTCAAATTGTCGATTGCATGAGAATTGGTTGTAGAACATGTTGATGAGTGGGCGTATGAACCAATTGAACTAGGGGTTGTCTAATCGGCCATTTGAGTGGCCCGGACAAGGTGGATCCAAATCCCTGCATAAGCAAGCCTCCGGAATTGAAGCGGAATATGGATTATGTCCATCTTTTCTTGATAGTGTGCAACATGCTCCTGCGGGTCCGTGGTACCGTCGTACAACTTCATAGATGGTACACTTTGAAATGCTTCGGGATGTCGACATTTGCAATTCTGGGACAAACCGGGATTGATTGTAACGAGTTTTGGGTCATTTGGTTGAATTGGAGGAGTTACTCTGGCACGTTCATTATTAGCTCTACGAGATCTGCATCTGTTTGGCTAGTGGATTTCTGCAAAAGGGTCGGCCATAGGAATACGATTGAAATTATTATTATTGAAAAGATTATTTAGCAAACCAGAGTTATCCGTAGTAGTCGTGACGGTAGTGTTGTCAATGAATGGGATGAATGGGGTGAATCTGCGGAAGATGGCGTCGATGGGGTGTCCCCGGGCGAGATGTCGACATCATTAAAGATGTCGGCGGATGAGTTTGAGGAGGATCGCCCATTGGAATGAATTCACTGCGAAATGTAGATCCTCCGGTGTTGTCAAAGTTGAGAACCCTTGCACGCGGTGGTGATATGTTCTCAAGCCGAGATGCGATGAGCCGTTGGTCTTCTGCATCTTAATCATGGAATTGGTCAACACCTTCGAATTGTTGTCTTCTTTGGTCCAACCTTTGATTCAACTGGTCGGGGATACTCCGGATGTCGGCATCTGCATTGGAAGAGGTTGCCCCCTTTTGTGGAGTCTTCGTAGGTTGAGTTGGTGAGGCCCGGTGCGAGGAGGTGGTGGTAACAAGCCTGGTTCTACCTCTGATGTGGGAACAACGGCGGGACCTTTGCCGGCGGAGGACACATTGGGGGTGCGGACATAGTGAACTTGATCGGGAAATGATCCAAATAACCGATAAACCACGAGGCCCCTCGGTGGGCGCCAAATTGTTTTGGTAGAAAAAACAATAGAGTAGAATCTTAACTTTGTTTAGTGTGTGGATTGGACAATAAGGAGGGGACTGTGGAATTCGACTATATGGAGCAAAAGTATGAAAAAGAGATAATGACACCACGATTTGTTAACGAGGAAAACCTTGGAGGTGACAACCTCTTTGGAAAAAACCCCGGGAGTTAGGTCTCCAACCTTAAAAGTTTCACTATAATGATCACAAATACAACTTTGGAAGATAATGGAGAGGATTACAAGAGCTTGAGTGTCAAGTGTGTGCGTGTGAGCAATGATGTGTTTTTTCCGTCTCCATTTCCCCTTAAATACAAGTAGATATGAAAGAGTCAATACGGTTCCTACAATCTCGGGATTTTGGTTTATCATTTCAACCTCCGTGAGACCAAGTCGCAGTTTGTTGAAGATACATTGAACGTCTTTGGAGAATATCCCGCATTCCTCTCTTAATTACTGAAAAATAAGAATAAGAATATTAGGAAATATTGAATAAGTAAATATTAGAACAATACTTACAGGGTAATGACGTCTCGGTATGCAGGATCAATTTAAGATGTCGCCATGTCGAAAAATACCCACAACACTAGGGACACGATTATTATAACTAAACATGCAAACACATATAATAATCAAAGAAACAATCTCATATATAAATGAACAATGACATTACATAAAGGTCTATCTCTATAGGCCTAGGGCACTAACACCTACAAAATGATACACTCATACTATGGCCTATTTCTTGAAACTCTTTCTTCGTTCCACGCAATTGAGAGTCGGTTGAATGTCTCTATCCGAGCTCTGTATGACATGACCAAGTTACTTGCGCTTGCATCACGATGAGCCTCCCAATATATCGCTGGCGATGGCATTGGGTAATCATTATCTAACATGTGCAGCAATATAAAATGGTTTCCAATGTGTCCAAGCACAAGTGTGTCTGTGGGTGGTCCTACTCCTTGTGGTACAGTCACCGGAAGGCATGTGAAGCCACTGGTTAGCGTGTACGAGATGAACACCACATTATACCTCGTGGCAATGATGTACGATCTCGGGAAATTCTGCTTGGATAGCATTAATGAAAGCCAAGTCTCGATCAGTGAAGAAAATTGTTGGCATGTTGGGAGGATGAAAAAGACAACGCAAATTCTTGAGTGCCCATGCAAAATTATCGGTCTTCTCAAATTCTAAATGGAAAAGAAGTTACAAATTTGTACCATTTTTCAAGATTTAACTGAATATGTCCCAATTTTTTGAAAATGGTAAATGGCTACCTATTTATTATTTTTTTTAATTTTTTTCTAGATTCTAGATGACATTTAAAGTGTTTTCCATTAGTATGACTTTACTCAAATTCTAAATGGAAAAGAAGTTACAAATTTGTACCATTTTTCAAGGTTTAACTGAATATGTCCCGATTTTGTGAAAATGGTAAATGGCTACCTATTTATTTTTTTTTTAATTTTTTTATAGATTTTAGATGACATTTAAAGTGTTTTCCATTAGTATGACTTTACTCAAATTCTAAATGAAAAAGAAGTTACAAATTTGTACCATTTTTCAAGGTTTAACTGAATATGTCCCGATTTTTTGAAAATGGTAAATGGCTACCTATTTATTTTTTTTTAATTTTTTTCTAGATTCTAGATGACATTTAAAGTGTTTTCCATTAGTATGACTTTACTCAAATTCTAAATGGAAAAGAAGTTACAAATTTGTACCATTTTTCAAGGTTTAACTGAATATGTCCCGATTTTGTGAAAATGGTAAATGGCTACCTATTTATTTATTTTTTTAATTTTTTTCTAGATTCTAGATGACATTTAAAGTGTTTTCCATTAGGATGACTTTACTCAAATTCTAAATGGAAAAGAAGTTACAAATTTGTACCATTTTTCAAGGTTTAACTGAATATGTCCCGATTTTGTGAAAATGGTAAATGGCTACCTATTTTTTTTTCTAGATTTTAGATGACATTTAAAGTGTTTTCCATTAGTATGATTTTACTCAAATTCTAAATGGAAAAGAAGTTACAAATTTGTACCATTTTTCAAGGTTTAACTGAATATGTCCCCATTTTGTGAAAATGGTAAATCGCGAACTGCCTGGTAACCCGGTCAGGCATATACACCTCGGTGATGTCTAAGAAGCGTATAATCCCTCTGAAGTATGAGACCGGCAGAAGCGCGTCCGCTCCGGTACCAAAAGGAGTCCAACAAGCCTGTAACTCACTTTGTTAGGCAACATCAACAGAATACACTAGTGCCACTATCACTGTGACGGAGGGAGTATAACAATTTAAATATAAAAAACTCACCCTGTCAACAGACATCGTGTCTAGGGTGCGGCGATACTGGAGTAGATGCTCCATCCCTCTCCCAGCTCTATCAGTGCGTGACCATCTACGGGCTCTCGCCTGTCCCTCCTGCCAATGCGAGTTCAAAAGTCGCCGAAAGTTCGGGAAGTACTCATATATCCATGCCTGAAATGTACGTACGACAATAAAAGTTCAACTAACAGGAGTATTAAAGAAATATTAAATATTACCTCTAGCAGAGTCGAACAACCACCCGAGCTCATCCGGATCTGGACGCCTTCCCTAACTCCCGATACATGTATGCCAGAGCAGCTGATCCCCAGGCGAGCTGCCTCACTCTCGAAAGATCCATGCACAGAGAGAGATAGGCTGCAGGCATCTTATCCTGACTCTTGTCCACGAACAACGTGCAACCCAAGAGGAACAGGAGATAAGTAGAAGCACGCTGCTCGGCGGTCATGGCTGAACGGGTCTCAAAGGCAAGACGGAGCGCACGTAGTATGTAGGACGTGCCACTCATATGGCCGGCCCGAAAAGGTGTCGCGGATCTCGGCTAGGTCAGGCTGCTGGATCCGCCGTCCTAACAGGAAAACCTAGGCAGTGATACCTATAAATTGAAAATGAAGAATATGTCAAATGCAGTCAACCAAGCTCTATAAATTGAAAAAGAAAAATAAAACAACAATATACCTAGAATATGAGTGACGTCATGCATCGTCATCTCCCCTCACGACATGTGGAACGAGTTAGTCTCAGGAGACCACCGTTCCACAAATGCTGTTAGCAGCGCCGAGCTCGGCCTGCGAATGATGGTATCATGCAGGTGCTGGAGACCAGATGCATCAACTGCAGTCAACCAATCTCTATCATCCGCCGCCAGCTTCTCACGCGAGAACCTGTTGATTCCAAACAAGAAAATATAATTAAGCTATTTATTTTTAGAATTTCACAATAATGATTAAATTTACACCAATGTTTCGTCAAAGTTTATTTTTGTAAATAAATAGCTTACCTATCCAGATGTTGATGTCTGGTATGGAACTTCACCACTGACTGGCTGGTGGGGTTGCCCCAAATCTCTCGGGCTCGGTGATGACCGAACCCGTATAACAGGTCACACACCTTTGGGCCGCCGCCCGGGTCGCTCGTAATCTCCCATGGTGTAACATGCTTCTTCTCCTTGTAGGTGTTAGTGCCCTAGGCCTATAGAGATAGACCTTTATGTAATGTCATTGTTCATTTATATAAGAGATTGTCTCTTTGATTATTATATGTGTTTGCATGTTTAGTTATAATAATCGTGTCCCTAGTACTTATGAAGCACTAGTATGAAGTCTAATGGATAATCATGTGATGATTATATGCATGGAGATGCACATTAGATTCATGGGTACTTGTTAGAGAACAAGGTACTGGACTTGACCCATTATGAGATTTATGTCATGGTCATATGTCATAATTAAATCTCATATAGTCATATCATTGATATCCTTTGACCTGAGATTATCATCGTCTTCCGCTCAATGAATATCATGTTTGATATAGTTTAACGTTGTCTTTAACCGGATGACAATAAGGGCTATCATTGGCATGGTATGATTCTTGTTGGGAAGAATGATAAGTCAAGATGGAAAATTGTCCCTCGTAAAGAGAGATGTTTGCTAGGCCACTCGTAAGTAAGATTGATGTAGTGCATGGCCATGCCCGAATGAATTAATGTGATTAATATCATTCGATTAATCAATTTACTTGGTAACGAGAGAGCATTAAACAATATGAGTTGACGTGGACCATGACTCATGTTCAATATAACATCGTGTGACAATGGGATTGTGATATGTTCTATGTAGGAAAATCGAACTTGATATTATACTATTTGGGTAGGCATGATGGCTTGCTAGAGTCCGCTCATGTCTTATGAGGATCGATGTGATCAGACTCATTGCCAACATAGTATAGTCCTATGGGGTCACACGCATCGAACGAATTGTCAAAAATGAAATTATGGATTCTGGTGTGTTGGGCGACCGCCCAAGTGGCCATGGGCGACCGCCCACAAGTCAATGGTTGACTTGGGCGACCGCTCAATGGTCATGGGCGACCACACATGTTATTCGAAAACTAGGCATTGGAGACTGTCTAGATGGGCGACCGCCCTTGCCCTTATGGGCGACCGCCCATGTTGGTTTTCGAATAAGGGGATTAGGCGCTGTACACATGGGCGACCGCCCAGCTCCTCATGGGCGACCACCCATGTACGCTAAAACGCTGAAACTGTTTTTCTTAAGGGTTTTAATAGGGTATAATATTTATAGGGTATAAATACTATCCCCCTTCAACCCTAGCAGCCAAGTGACGTTTTTGGTTTAGGAGAAACACAAAATATTGATTTCTCAATTGTGAATTGAAAAATCAAATCACACCAATTCCATAATACTTCATAGATTGAAAGGAGTTTCAATCGAGGGATCTAGCAATCCTCCTAGAAGAGTTCTAGGATTCGTTCATCGCGTGGATACTTATAGAGGATCTTCGCTCTTCAAGATCATTTGTTCGTGATTCAACAATCGTTCATCAAGGATTCGCAAGATCGTCAATCTGGAGTTGGGTCACGTTTATCAACGACAAAAGCACTCAAGGTTGGTATTTCTATTTCATCTTTTTTAATTAATCATCTAGAACGGATTCTAGGGCTTGGGGTTTTTCGAGTTATTGCATTATTCCGCTGCGCATGGACCCTCGAAACCCAACAGTGGTATCAGAGCCCCGTTCATGATGTTTATATTAGAAAATCATGAAAATTAGATAATGGGATTATGTTAATTTTCATGATGTGTATGATCTAGAATGTGAAATTGTATGAGTTTTACTTGTGAAGTAATTGTATATATTGATATACCATGATTATGAAATTGAAATATATGATTAATATGATTAATCTAGATTATGGGATATCAATTTCATTAATATGATTAATGTGATTAATCTAGGATATTTGTGAAGTGTTACTTAGTATATTGGCTGGACACCAAGAACTTCCCCACAGGCACTTCGATGGAAGTGTGGGATAAATTTGGAGCACTTGGCCGCGTACTAGTAATTACTGATCAAATGTGATTTGTGTTGCATCATTCCATATTCATAATTATGCTCATATAGTTTTCATGAATCAACCTTGGCATGTAATTGATAAGCATAAAAAATTGAACCTTCTTTGTAATTTGAGTTTGTTTTATGCCACCCATGTTTAAACACTTGTGAGTACACGGATAGTTTCATGTAGGCTACGCCACAGCGAGGTACATTGATTCTATCTTTGTATGATCAAGATGAGCAAATGGTGATTGCTATACGTTTAACATGGTTGAACTCAATTAGGCTATCAAAACAGTTTTGGGCCTAAGGCATAAGATGAGATTGAAACATGTGACATATGATGTCTATAATCTCATAATGATCTAAGAGTCATATATAGATATGATTGATAAATGTTATCTACCTTTTTAGTTTAATTTTGAGCTTGATCGTGCCATAAGCCGACTTGAAATTAAATTAAAGTTGGGTCTTAGCCTATTAAATTATATTATGCATGTTTGTATAAGAAGGTTATATAATTTAGTGAGAGTATTTGTGAAATACGTTAATTAATCTCTTAAATGAATTGGTTCTTATATGTTGCATATCTTTGTAGATCAATGGCTGTAAACACTAATCAAAACATGTCACTGCGATCAGTCCTTGAGAAGGACAAGTTAGAGGAGAATGGCAACAACTATGTGGATTGGATCCGTAGTTTGGGAATTGTTCTCAAACAGGAAAGGATGTTGTACATTCTTGATGGACCCGTTCCACCCGAGCCTGCGGCTAATGCAACTAAAGCTGAAAAGGACCAACATAAGAAGCATGTGGATGATTCTATTGATGTTGGTTGCTTGATGCTTGCTACCATGTGTAAGGCCCTCGAAGGACCTTGTACACATGGAAGCCTATGATTTGGGAAATCATTTGAAGGAAATGTTCGATTGCAAGCACGGCAGGAAAGGTTTGACACTATGAAGGCTCTTCATTCATGCAATATGATTGAAGGACAGCCTGTTGGGCCTCATGTGTTGAAAATGAAGGGTCACCTCGAACACCTTGAGAGGCTTGGATATCCTATCCAGTTAGAGGCGCTACGGATATGATATTGCATTAACTCACGAAAGTTATAATCAGTTTGTTCTGAATTATAACATGAATGGGATGAATAAATCTCTGTCTGAATTGCATGGGATGCTAAAGAATGCAGAGAACAATATTACCAAGAAAATCAATCAAGTGTTGATGGTGAATAAAGGAAAGGGGTTCAAACCCAAGGTTAAAGCAAAAGTTGCTAAACCGGAGGCAAAGGTTGCCGTTGCTGAGAAGCCTAAACCCAAATCCCAAAAGGATGCGGTGTGCTACCATTGCAAGGAAACTGGGCATTGGAGACGTAACTGCAAGCTTTATCAGGAAGGACTGAAGAAGAAGGGCAATGAGATACCGGATGTGGGTCTCACATTTGCCTAAATGTGCAGGGACTAAAGAATAGAAGGTCGCTCAAAGAGGGTGAAGTAGATCTACGGGTTGGAAATGGAGCAAGAGTTGCTGCATTGGCCGTAGGGACTTACGAAGTCACTTAACCAAGCGGATTAATTTTAGTTTTAAATAACTGTTATTATGTTCCGGATTTGAGCAGAAACATTATTTCAATTTCATGTTTAGACAATGAGGGTTACAATTTTCTTATTGTGGAATTGTTTCAGAACTTACTCCACCCGGAACACCACAATGGAATGGTGTGTCCGAGAGGAGAAATCGAACCCTATTAGATATGGTTCGATCGATGATGAGTCAAGTTAACCTTCCTATTTCCTTTTGGGGACATGCACTGGAAACAACTGCTTTCACACTTAATAAGGTCCCTACTAAATCGGCTCCTAAAACCCCACATGAGATGTGGCATGGAAGAAAGCCTAGCTTATCTTTCATGAAGATTTGGGGATGTTAGGCTTATGTAAAGAAATTGGTTTCTGAACATAAACTTGCACCTAGATCTGATAAATGTATTTTCGTTGGTTATCCCAAGGAAACGAAAGGATATCAATTTTACAACCAATCCGAGAACAAAGTGTTTGTTGCTCGACACGGTGTCTTTCTAGAGAAAGAGTTTCTCTCTAAAGAAACTAGTGGGAGTAAAATTGATCTTGAAGAAATTCAAGAACCTGAAAATGACATAGAGCCAATGGTAGAGACGGAACCAAATTCACAAGCTATTGTGGAACCGGTTCAAGATACACAAGTTCTTCGCAGATCGGATAGGATACGATCCGAACCTGAGAGATATGGATTTCTCATGACGAAAAGTAATGAAGTAGAAATCATTGAGAATGATGAACCTACTTCCTATCAAGAGGCGATGTCCACTCCTGATTCGGACAAGTGGCTAGGAGCCATGGAATTCGAGATCAAATCCATGTACGATAATCAAGTTTGGAACTTGATTGATCCACCCGAAGGTGTGAAAACTATAGGGTGCAAGTGGGTTTTCAAAAAGAAAACCGACATGGATGGGAAGGTACATACTTATAAGGCTAGGCTTGTTGCTAAGGGGTATAGGCAGATTCATGGCGTTGACTATGATGAAACCTTTTCGCCCGTAGCAATGCTTAAGTCTATTAGAATCCTAATTGCCATAGCCGCATATTACGACTATGAGATATGGCAAATGGACGTCAAAACAGCGTTTCTTAACGGAAACCTACTTGAGGATGTATACATGATACAGCCTGAAGGGTTTGTCGATCCAAAGAATTCTAATAAAGTGTGTAAATTGCAAAGATCCATTTATGGATTGAAGCAAGCTTCCCGGAGCTGAAATCTACGTTTTGATGAATCAGTCAAAGAGTTTGGCTTCATCAAAAACGAAGATGAACCTTGTGTATACAAGAAGATAAGTGGGAGCATAGTGCTATTTCTGGTGTTATATGTCGATGACATCTTGCTCATTGGAAACAATGTTCCTGCACTTGAGACTGTAAAGTCCTGGTTAGGAAAATGTTTCTCAATGAAAGATATGGGTGAAGCGGTTTATATCCTTGGTATCAA
Source organism: Adenophora triphylla var. japonica (assembly GCA_022495995.1). Classification (NCBI taxonomy): domain Eukaryota; kingdom Viridiplantae; phylum Streptophyta; class Magnoliopsida; order Asterales; family Campanulaceae; genus Adenophora; species Adenophora triphylla. The sequence continues at coordinate 177,667 of JAFEMH010002965.1, read as the reverse complement.
GATCTATAGAGATAGATCAAGAAGGATGATTGGTTTGAGTCAGAGTATATATATTGACAAGGTCCTTAGAAGATTCCGCATGGAAAATTCTAAGAGAGGGAACTTGCCAATGGGACACGGCATTACTCTTAGCAAGAATCATTGTCCTAAGACAAATGATGAGCGAAAGAGGATGAATGATATTCCATATGCTTCGACAATTGGGTCTATCATGTATGCCATGTTGTGTACTAGACCCGATGTCTCGTATGCTCTAAGCGCAACGAGTAGATACCAGTCTGATCCTGGTGAGAACCATTGGATAGCTGTCAAGAATGTTCTTAAGTACTTGAGAAGGACTAAGGATGTATTCTTGGTATTTGGAGGAATGGAAGATGATTTGGTTGTAAAGGGTTACACAGATGCAAGCTTCCAAACCGACAAAGATGACTATAGATCGCGATGTGGTTTTGTGTTTATGCTAAATGGAGAGTCTTTGTTTGTTGGAAGAGTTCCAAGCGAGCACCGTTGCGATTCTACAACAGAAGCCGAATACATAGCAGCATCGGATGCGGCTAAGGAGGCAGTTTGGATCAAGAAGTTCGTTAGTGACTTAGAAGTCGTTCGAGCATCACTAACCCGATAGAGTACGTTGCGTGACAATAATGGTGCTATTGCCCAAGCAAAAGAACCAAGGTCACATCAGCGATCCAAACACATTTTGAGACGTTTCCACCTCATTCGAGAAATCTGTGAAAGGGAGGACGTCAAGATATGCAAGGTACCAACGGATGACAACATCTCGGACCCTCTCACCAAGCCTTTACCACAAGCTAAACATGATGGTCATGTTAGGTCCATGGGTATAAGATACATGAATGATTGGGCCTAGTGCAAGTGGGAGACTGTAGGTGTTAGTGCCCTAGGCCTATAGAGATAGACCTTTATGTAATGTCATTGTTCATTTATATAAGAGATTGTTTCTTTGATTATTATATGTGTTTTCATGTTTAGTTATAATAATCGTGTCCCTAGTACTTATGAAGCACTAGTATGAAGTCTAATGGATAATCATGTGATGATTATATGCATGGAGATGCACATTAGATTCATGGGTACTTGTTAGAGAACAAGGTACTGGACTTGACCCATTATGAGATTTATGTCATGGTCATATGTCATAATTAAATCTCATATAGTCATATCATTGATATCCTTTGACCTGAGATTATCATCGTCTTCCGCTCGATGAATATCATGTTTGATATAGTTTAACGTTGTCTTTAACCGGATGACAATAAAGGCTATCATTGGCATGGTATGATTCTTGTTGGGAAGAATGATAAGTCAAGATGGAAAATTGTCCCTCGTAAAGAGAGATGTTTGCTAGGCCACTCGTAAGTAAGATTGATGTAGTGCATGGCCATGCCCGAATGAATTAATGTGATTAATATCATTCGATTAATCAATTTACTTGGTAACGAGAAAGCATTGAACAATATAAGTTGACGTGGACCATGACTCATGTTCAATATAACATCGTGTGACAATGAGATTGTGATATGTTCTATGTAGGAAAATCGAACTTGATATTATACTATTTGGGTAGGCATGATGGCTTGCTAGAGTCCGCTCATTTCTTATGAGGATCGATGTGATCGGACTCATTGCCAACATAGTATAGTCCTATGGGGTCACACGCATCGAACGAATTGTCAAAAATGAAATTATGGATTCTGGTGTGTTGGGCGACCGCCCAAGTGGCCATGGGCGACCGCCCACAAGTCAATGGTTGACTTGGGCGACCGCTCAATGGTCATGGGCGACCGCACATGTTATTCGAAAACTAGGCATTGGAGACTGTCTAGATGGGCGACCGCCCTTGCCCTTATGGGCGACCGCCCATGTTGGTTTTCAAATAAGGGGATTAGGCGCTGTACACATGGGCGACCGCCCAGCTCCTCATGGGCGACCGCCCATGTACGCTGAAACGCTGAAACCGTTTTTGTTAAGGGTTTTAATAGGGTATAATATTTATAGGGTATAAATACTATCCCCCTTCAACCCTAGCAGCCAAGTGACGTTTTTGGTTTAGGAGAAACACAAAATATTGATTTCTCAATTGTGAATTGAAAAATCAAATCACACCAATTCCATAATACTTCATAGATTGAAAGGAGTTTCAATCGAGGGATCTAGCAATCCTCCTAGAAGAGTTCTAGGGTTCGTTCATCGCGTGGATACTCATAGAGGATCTTCGCTCTTCAAGATCATTTGTTCGTGATTCAACAATCGTTCATCAAGGATTCGCAAGATCGTCAATCTGGAGTTGGGTCACGTTTATCAACGACAAAAGCACTCAAGGTTGGTATTTCTATTTCATCTTTCTTAATTAATCATCTAGAACGGATTCTAGGGCTTGGGGTTTTTCGAGTTATTGCATTATTCCGCTGCGCATGGACCCTCGAAACCCAACACTCCTTTGCAGACGGTGCCTTCCCTTTTCCTCTATCCACCCGGGTAGCCTCCTCCTCCTTCCCCTCCCCCTCACTACTGTCATCAGATCCTATCATGACTCCGCAGCTGCGCCGGCCTCGCCTGCTGCCGTTTCATCTGAATCAGAAGATGACTCAGCAGCATCAGAATCAGAAGATGAAGATGACTCAGCAACATCCTCGTGACCAGCAGAGGCCGCCTCATCATCTGTATGCTCACTCTCAATGTGCTCCGGCTCAATCACAGTCTCAGGCTCATCATTTTTATCATGTTTTTGTTTGGCGCGTTTAGCTTTCTTAACTGCCGTCTCGGCCTTTCTCTTTCTATTGGAAGCGGTCATACATTGACGTCCCTACAAAAAATTCAAATAAGAGACAATAAATTAGTGACAGTTAAAGTTCCAATTCCAGTTCATTTTGTGTAAATATACACGAAATGTTGAATAACATTTCGTGTAAAATGATACGAAATGGTTCTCAACATTTCGTGTATATTCACACGAAATCCACAGGAGAAATTTTCCTTTAGATTTCGTATGAATATACACGAAATGTTAAGAAATATTTCGTATGATTTTACACGAAATGTCATTCAACATTTCGTGTATAATCACACGAAATCTAAAGGAGAAATTTTCCTTTAGATTTCGTATGAATATACACGAAATTTAGTGAATCACTTCGTGTAAATTAGTACGAGTTGAAACTGTCTATTTCGCGTATAGGCACACGAAACACATAGGTAGGATTTTGAGTCTCATTTCGTGTGCCTATATACGATTTACATTGGAACATTTCGTATAACTACACACGAAATGCACAAACACATTTCGTGTATAGACACACGAAACACCCCACCAGTACGAATTTTTTTGTAAACCCAGTTACGTATCCTTTGAAATTGACATTGAAATTGAAAGCTAGGTTGTAAATTGATGTTACAACAATTTTCGACTCAAATTTATACTACAATTACGCATTGTAACATCCAATTTTAGGCATTAAATCTATTAGGGCTTCAAATTCAAATTTGGGTAAATTACCTGTTTTCCGGTGAAGACAGCGGCAGTAGACGAGGTCCCAGTGGTAGACTTGGCGACATTGGGAATTTTCATCCGAGCCATTGTAGAAGAATTGAGTTTTCCGGCGAAGAAACGGTGGTTGGCGTTGGGTACGTCGGAAATGGAGATGGGGAGGAGAGAGACCGACGTTTGAAATGAAATTGTGATTTTTTTTTTGTTATATATACAAGAGCATTGTGGTCATTTCAAAGTGTCTTACACATTTGATGCCTTGCAAATAAAATTCACCCTCTTGTAAACGGTAATAGAGTCATTTCAATTAATGACATTTTATTGAAAATTGTATTGCGAGAGTATTAAATAATTATACGGTGAATAACAATTCTTAAGAATTACTCCCTCCGTCCCACGTGATTGCAAACTAACTTTTTGAGTGTAGGAATTAAGAAAAAGTGATGTAAGAAAGAGAAAAAGTTAAATGTTGTGAGTATAAAAAATTTAATAGGAGAGAGAATGAGTGGGAGAAATAGTGAGGAAAGAGAATGTTGTGAGTGTAAAAGTGAAGTAGGAGAGAGAATGAGTGGGTGGAATAGTGAATATTCTTTGCCATTTTGGAAAATTTACATTTACTACGTGGAACAGACCAAAACAAAATAGAAATAAGTTTTCATTCACGAGGGACGGAGGGAGTATTTAAGAAAAAAATCACTAAAAGAAATGAGTATAAGGAGTCTGGGGAGCACACCCAAAGGCGGGGTTTCTTCTTTACCCAGAGAGAGAGAAAAAAAAACTAGTTGCAGCAATGGAGTTAGACCCAGATGATATTTTTCGCGATGACGAAGATGATCCAGATAATGATTTCTACCAGGTCCTTCTCCTCAATCTACATATATTATGACCAATTTCGTTTACTTCCACCAAATGTTGTACATATTCGTTTTGGGTTTTTTTGTTGTTGATTCTTTGGAAATTTTGATTAATCACAGGAGAGACAAGCCAGCAAGGAGCTGGTGGTGTACCTGGTTGATGCTTCACCAATAATGTTCTCAACTACTTGCCCTGGGGTTAGATACATGCCCTTTTCGTTTAGTCTAATTTGATAATTGCATTCTACCTGTTTGACATGTTGCAATTTTAAATGAAATTGTTTGATGTTTTTCAATTTTTGACTATTATTTAGGTTTAGATATAAAGTCCATTACTATTGTTATCACCATTCTCTTAGTGGGAGCTCTTGTTGCACCAGATCGTCCTTTTTTTGTAATGAAACATTTACCAAGAATTTAGTTTTATTTGTTTGTGAATAACACTGCACTATGACTATTCACCTTTTTCTAAAGACTAGTGCTACATAGATTTTTTTAAAGTAGTAATTGTTTGGAAATTCTAAAGTGTTGTACTGTACAACATGCTCATTGCATTCAGGTGTTGTATAGTGTAACACTCTAATGATTTTTCTGTATAGTTCTGTATATCAATCACTTTCCTTTTCAAAATGTGTCTTTTTCTTTGGATGGATGAAAAAGAACCCTAAACCTACCCTTTTTTCCCTTTATTACTCCCTCTGTCCCGGAATAAATGTCACACTTTCCATTTTGGTTTGTCCCAAAATAAATGTTGCATTTCTAAAAATAGTATACAAAGTGTGGTAATCTCCCTAAATTGACCTCCTTAAAAGAAAGGGCTCGACATATATTATGATGCACAAGAGAGAAACTTGACACAAATGAGTAATGATTGGTTTTACATGTGTACCTGATGTTGTAAAGGAGGCAAACTTGATGAAGCACAAAGCACGTAGCGTGGGTGGATAGAGACATTGGAATAGGTGAAGATCTTTCTAAAGTATGGAAAAACTGGGGGCAAACTAGGAAACATAAAAAAGGGCTTAAAATGTTGACTTGTCAACTATTACATTTATTCCGGGACGGAGGGAGTATCTCTTTTCTTGAAGTGATACAAAGTGCCTAATATTGGTATTGAGTTGAGACAAAATGACATTGTGAGTCACCCGAGTGGTGTTTAAGAGGTTGGACTTGCAGTGTTAGCCTTTTTCTTTCTGCGACTTCTTTACTTACTGATATTAAGAGGTACCTGATTCAATGGCCCATGATAATGCACGAACCAGGTGTACAATATCTAAGTCCTTCTGGAAAACAAAGAAAAGAAAATAATGCTTTGTATAAATGTTTGCTATTTCAATAAACTAGTGCACTTTTGTCCTTAAGAGTTTGCTTACGAGCATGCAAAAGGGGCTAAATGAATTTAATACATGGGTGGAAGTAGGTAGGTTGCTCCTAGGTTATACAACTGAAACACTGGATACTCTTTCAAATTGCAGCCTCACCACAGATACTGCCACTGTGATTGTTGCCTCCATAGTTGTTACATTGTGCTGGGCTAAGCTCTGGTCCCTACCAACCCTGATCTTTCTTGCTCTTCTATTTCTGAATTTTAGCATGTGCATTCGATTTACTTTCCTTTGATATCACGAACTTCTTTGGAGCTGATAATCATCTATCATAGATGGAATAAACTTGTGTGGAACTTTTCTTCCATAATCAAGCTACGCAAGCAGGATTCTATGGGTTTAAATGTAAAGCATTCTAAAACCGTTCAATTTTTTTATTTTTTCAACTTTGTGAGATGATATGACTTCTATGTTTGGCATCAAATTGACTGGTAATAACTTTATTCAAAAGAAAGCATAAAAAATAAAAAAAGCAGCAAGCTATATGAGTTTGTACTGTCAATATGAGTGGGTGAAGTGCCCTCTGTTTATATTGCGCTATACATTTCATTATTGGTTTATACATGCTGATCCAGTGAATTATAATTACGGGTTTGCTTACGAAGCATTTTTCAAGATATAGTGGTCTTTAGTTTTTTATGGGTGTGGTTACTGATGTTTTTTTTTTTTATGGCAACGTTTGCAGGAAGGCCAAAAGGATGAAACTCATTTTCATGTGGCCGTCAGTTGTATTGGTCAATCTCTAAAAACGCAAATCATTAGTCGGTCGTATGATGAAATCGCTATATGTTTCTTCAATACTGTAAGAATATGATTGGCAAACTAAAATATAACTCCCCTATATTGCTTTTATGTAACCTCTGTTTTCTAATTTCCTGCGTACCTTACATATAGCTTTGTGTGGCACGTACCCATTTAATGTTATATGTGTAACATTCAGATATTTACTTAGCCTTGAATTTTATAATGATTGGATTTTGGAAGCTTTAAGTTTTCTGTTTAGACTCAAGTTTAGATGAGAGTCGGCCTTCTCCTTAAAGAGTAACTAAAAGACTGCTACAAGGTAAGATATCATGCATTTTATAATGTGATAATTTAGAGTGTGTAACACAGTAGCATATGATATAGCTAAATAGGGGAAAATAATGAAGGAAAAAAGATGGGCATTGGATGGAATGGGAAGGTGAGTGGAGCTGATAGTAAGCTGTTTCATTTCTGAAGAAATTAACAGTGACTGAAAAATGAAATGCCTTTGTAATAAAAAGCTTCTCCTTTTAAAGTAACTAAAAGACTGCTACAAGTTAAGATATCATACATTTTATAAAGTGATAATCAGGAGTGTGTAACACAGTAACAGTTGATATTAGCTAAATGGGAGAAAATAATGGATGAAAAAAAGCTGGGGCAATGGATGGAACGGGAGGGTGAGTGGAGCTGATGGTAAAGCTGTTTCATTTCTGAAGAAACTAAACAAATGAAAAATGAAAAGCATTTCTAATTGAAAAAAAGAAGGATGCTTGTGTATATCCATGTATTTAATTAGCATTATGAACAATGAACAATTCTTTTATATCTACATGTATTTGTGCCTTTCTGAATAATGAGAAATTATGCTACCTATAAGCTGAAATTAATTAATAAGATGGTGGCAATATACCTTGGCGTGGATGTCCCAAATCCGTAGTGACCTTTGGAGGTTCCAGAAGAGTTCAGGGGTCTTGAAACGAAGTGGGAAGGCGTCAGGCACCCACTTTTCCCGGTCCGTTAAGACAAGTTTTTCTAGTTTGTGTGTGTTATAGGATGCAATAGTGTTTCTGGAATTTAAAGCAGAAATTTATACTTGACTTGGATTGCCGATCAGATATTGAGGAACGACTTCTAGACCTTGATTTACTCCAATTTGTGTTGCCTTCTTCAATGTTGATGGGCGAAATCTCAAAGAGAAAGTTCTCTTTTGAGATGGATTTTGTGGATGGACTTTAGGATTTAGGTGGGGAAAATTTAATAGACTTGCTAAAGAGTGAGGGAATTTATTTGGGCAGTGTGTTTGTAAGGAAAGTGTGTGAAAGATGTTGTGTACTTGGTTGGATTATTGTGTGTTTTCAAAAGGGGTAAAGAGTTCTTTTTATAGTTGGAGGGAAGGAACGGTTAAGTGTGGGGAGTATTTCTCGCGGGAGAACGTTCCCATGTTCTGAGAGTTATTTGGGAATTACGTTTAGGGTTTTGGATAACAACGTAATCACCAAGAAAAAACGTGCAAATGTAGCCTTGCCGCCGCGCCTAGTCGGCCTGGATGGGTGGCCGGCCGACCAATGTCCTGTTTTCACGTGCTTTCCATGTTCGATCCTCCCGTGCTCCTCATATGATTGTGGGTGCACTCAAGGTGGGTGTGCAGAGGGGATTTTCACTAAGTATGGTGTGCACTTAGTACTGGTGGGTGCATACTAAGGTGTGGGTGTCAACACCTGGTAGTACTCTCTGAGAATATCAAATTATTTTGCCAAACTCATATTTCTTATCTGAAAAACACCATATATTTGAGGTATGTTATTTTCCGGACATTATTTATGGTTTTTAGGGTTTGGCGGGGTAAAGAAAACGAGTTACTTGTTGTTTTGTGTTATAGAAACCATTTAGCTACAATTCTTAGACACGAAATATAAGCAGCCTTGTTCCACCTCCGGTCAAAGATTTTGCAACCTAGTTTCTAGCTCTATGCTAACTAGATATGGAAAATCTTAGTTAGGTTTTTTAATGTGAAAAACATCTCTCCACATACCTTCATCCTAGTTGGCCATTTGGCTGATCAGCCGAAACTCGGTACAGGATGTTAGTTTTTACACGTTAACATTTAAATGATATCATGCTCTTTGATTGAAATAATTTAGTAGTTTCAGCAAGAATCAGCAATAACATAATGATAACTTTGCAGTTGTTTGAATAAAAGGTTAACTCACGCGAAACTAGATAAGGCTGAAGGACATAGATCCTCAGAATCTCATCTTTGTCTACCCATTGCTTGAACAAGGTTAATCGAGTTCACATGCTGCAACTGGGTTCCTGTTACTCTATAGATTCAAAGAGTTCCTCTGCTTTTGCTGCATTGTAACTCCTCTGATCACATATGAAGAGATCAGCTGCAACTGGATCTCCTTGAGCCTGCTAGAATTTGATTTGGTTCTGATTTAGGCCTTCTGATATTCACGGATTGCCTGACTTCGATTTCTCACCACGTCGTGAGGGGTTCGATTATAGGTTGAGATAGGCATAGTCTCCAGTTCTGTTTGTATGCCTTGTTACACTTTTATCACTCTGCTTTTTGTGTCTTTGAGTTGTGGTTCGTTCGGAGTTCTTAATTGTATTACGACAATATCACCTCTGTAACATATCTAGTGTTATACTAAAGTCAACCATTTTCTACATCCATTCCCCCTTCCCCTCCACTTTTCTGGATCATCATTTTTCTGCTATTAGCAAGTACGACAATACCTGTATTAGTTTTTGGACCAGACAACTCAGAGTACATCGAACTTGTTAGTCTAGATCTGGTCTTTGGCTTTGCTGCTTTTCTTCATACATGTTTTTGGCTTCTTATTATTTTCTTAAATCCTTCTCTTTCTTGATGTATGCCCTCTTCTCTTTCAAGATGAGTCTTGCTTTATGAGTCACCATTGTGTTTGGTCACTTGTTTAGTACCATAAACTGGTACCTGAAGCTGAAATAAAAAAAGGCCTAGATAATGCCATCACATTATTATTCAGGACTCTTTATCCTTAATATTACAATTTTTATAATTAAAATGCCTTACGTTTCTCCATTTTACTTGTTTTTATCTTATAAGGAAAAGTTATGAGATTTATTATGTAGTTCAGTCTCAACATAGCTGTATTTGTGGTTCATTTACATATTTTGCAGAGAGAAAAAAAGAACTTGCAGGATCTAAATGCTGTTTATGTGTATAATGTTGCTGAAAGAGAGTATCTAGACAGGCCAACAGCGCGGCTAATAAAAGAATTTGATTGCATAGAAGGTGCGTCCTCAAGCATGATTTGACCTAGTTTCGTTTGTAAATGGGAACACCATGATTTTATTAAGTTCAAGGCTTCAGTCTCTTGATATTTCCATGATCAGTCTTTGATTGTTTACATGGTGCTTCCTTATATTATTACAGTTTTATAAGTTCTATTTAAGACTCAAGTCTAATACGTTCTTATAACTACCTCCATCCCAAAATGAATGTCCAAAAAATTCTCAAATTTGCACTTGATCAAGAGCTAATTTGAATTTTTTCCAGACATTCATTTTGGGACGGAGGGAGTATTTTTGATACGCTTTTATTCATTCGTTTTCTTCATCATTTTCTTGACAAGTGTTATGTTCTTATTTACCTTTTTAGTCATACATTTGATTTATTCTTCGATATGGTCATTTTTTTGATATGTTCTTATTTATCTGCACTACTTTTCTCGGTCTTTTTTTATTCTGGCTGTTCCTTGTACAAAGATTTATGTAGATACAACCAATAATCAGTTACATGTTCTAAAATGTGGATTCTCCAGTTGTGAAAGGCGCTCGCTTCTCTCGCCCGCCTCGCCATATTGGCGCCTGGGAGGTTACACCGCCTCTGCAGACTCTGGCGGTCGTTTTGTAAAAGCGATAAACGCTAAGAAAATTCCGAGTCAAAATAGGAATCGAGAAAGTGTCAAATTGGGATTCTAGGGTTTCCAATTTTATGGGAACATCGTCAATTTTAGGAATTCCGAGTTCGATTATGAAATCGATTAGGAATTCCGAGTTCGATTATGAAATTGATTATGAAATCGATTATGAAATCAATTTCACGGAAGTAAACCAAGCAATTCACGACCGACTCACCATTGACGACGCCGACGAACGACGACGACCGCAAATCAAGCCACTCTTCAGGTTTAGCGTCGACTTCAGGTTCACGTCGACTTCAGCGCCTTTGTGTATTGTTTTTTTTTTTTCTCTGCTTTGTTTGCGACTTGCGACTTGCGTCTGTCTCTTTTATTTTCTATTTCTTACTTTTTTTCAACAACAAACAACGTGTTCCTCTCCTTTTTTTTTTTTAATAGCGTGTCTTCCTTTCATGGTTTTTAAGTCTTTTTTTTTCCTTTGTTTAATTGTTTAATTATTGCTTTTTTCTAGTTTTAAGTTGATGTTTAAATTTATTTTTTCATAAAACAAGAAAATACTTTTGTTATTTTTTTAAATAATGTTCTTTCTTTCAGCCGTGAGATCATTATTAACAATGTCGAACATCTCCTCTACTAATTCTAAACGGAAGGATCCATGTTGGAAGTACGTGACATTAAAAGATGAAAAAAATACAAATAATACAACATGTAATTTTTGTGGACTTGAGTTTAGAGGTGGGATATTAAGAGCCAAACATCATATCGTTGGTGGAAATCCTAATGTAAGGGATTGTGAGAGTGTGCCAGATGATGTTAAAGAAGAAATGAAAACATTTATGGGCATAAAGCAGCATGTTAAGGAAAAACGAATTTTCAATAAAGATATTCATCAGCAAAGCAAAGGTTAAGAGAAGAAACTATGAGAAGTTATGGGGATGAACTTGATGGTGAGGAATAGGTTGGATCAAACCAAGTTAAATGACTTGATCTTCGTAAAATATAACAGAGCTTTAAGACGACGCTACCGATCCCGATATACAATCGATCCAATTTGTTTGGATGAAGTCGATGAATGTGATGAATGGTATACCAAAGATGATGGTGATGAAGTGAATGGTGGTGGATTAACTTGGGATTTGGTTAGTAATGTGTGTGGCGCTGAGGATCGCGCTTATACAACTAGAGATAGGCCAACCAAATCAACTCCATCACGCGGAAGTGACGGGGGTCCAAGTAGCTCAAGGAAGAAGACAACTACAACGATTTAGGGGGGAGTACAAACTTCAGAGATTTCTAGGCCAAGTAGGCCACCACCACCACCTCTACACCTTCTTGATGAAGATAAGGAAGAAGAGGAAGATATAGAGCTCCTTGAGAAAGCACACGACTTGGATGGGAACGTAAATGATAACGATGAAGATGTTGAGATACTAGATGAGGATGAAGATGATAGTGTTTCTGTCGAGGAGATGGATTGGGGTCGAGGCTAAGATTTATAGGCCTTAACCCTTGCTTGACTTGCTTTTGCACGATTTTAGAACTTTATTTCCTTTCTTTAGTGTTTTATACTTTAAATTCATTTCAATTTCTTAAACTAGTATTTATTTTATTGATTTGAACTATGTGGTTTAAATTTATGCTCATTTTGCCTTAAAATTATCTCTTTTGGGGTCTAAATTACGTTTAGGATATTATTATAAGTGAAATGACATTTATTAAATGTTTTATGTTAGTCCTTAACATGTTTGAATTTTTGTTCATATGTTACAAGTATATTTATATATTTTTCAAATATTTACTAATTATTTATTTTATTTTTCCGCCTTGCTCGCCTTTTTGCCGCTTTTCTATCGCCTCGCCTTTCGCCTTTTCTAGGTGTGTATCGCCCGCCACTCGCCTTTCGCCTTTAACAACTACGCATGTATATATATGTGTTTATAGATAAAAATTTGTAGTTCTATGAACCTCTCCTCTCTAAGTGGTTCGTCCCAGGGTAGTTGCATTAAAAGGTAAGCAAAATTATTTTGGTATAGAAGTAGGCGGGTGAATATGTATATATATGTGTTTATAGATATAGATAAAGAGGGACAGATTTATATATAAGAATAAATAGGTCAGGACAGTTTTCTGCAATTTTAAATATGATCAAGGTGTTGTGACGGCAAAACGTAGCAATCTTGCCCTCTTAAGTGGTGAGGTCTGAGTAGGTTTAGCTCAAACCCTAGTTTCAGCTTCTAAAACTAGCCAGTTAGGTTTCTTAGAAGTCAGACTTCGACACACGGATGATGTAGGTTTCTTATGAAGTGGAACAGAAGTTAACAGATTATGTAGGTGATTGCTGTGATTTTTCTGACATAATATGAAAGAGATTCATTTAATTGCATGATTCTTATTAGTGCTCAAGGCTTCATTTAAGTTCTTGGTTTCATCAACACCTATGTCTAGGGCTGTTATACGAACCGAGCAGCTCGAGCTCGACTCGAAAAAACTCGACTCGAATGAGCTCGAGTCGAACAGGCTCGACTCGTGAGCTCTAGAAAGCTCGTTTCGAACTCGACTCAACTCGAGCTCGACTCGATAAACTCGGTTAAAGCTCGAATTTTTCATTATTTGTTTTCATATACACATTATGTGTAACACATATATATATATTTATCCAAGCCTAAAATAAAGTCTAGCCAAGTCCACGGGCCACGGCCAAGGATCACAAATAAAAACAAGGGCTGTTATACACATTAACACATATATATATACTTAGACTTTCTTTTCATTGTTTGTTTTAATTTCAATGTGGGATTATGTCCAAGCAAGGGAGGCGGCCAAGGCAAGGGCCTGCCAAGGCCGAGCCAAGGCAAGGCCGCGGCCGAGGCCAGCCCAGGCGCCTCATTTACTAAGACTTTCTTTTTGATGTGGGATAATTACATGCAAGGCCACGGCCAAGGCCGGGCCAAGCCACGGCCGAGGCAAGGCAAGGCAAGGCCAAGGTCAAGGCCGACCGAGCCAAGGCCAAGGCAAATGCTAATTTTTATTTTTTTTAAAAAATAAATATTTCATAAATTTTTATATATATTTTTTTGAATATATATATAAATTTATGAAATATATTTAAATTTTGTCTAATTTCTCGGCCCCGCTTAGGCCCCTAGGCGCTAGGCCCGACTCCTCCGCCTAGCATTCGCCTAGTGCTTTTTAGAACACTGGTATTATTAATAATAATATAATAATAATTTTTAAATTTTTATTAAGATCATTATTTTTTATTTAAATTATTGATCAAAATTATATCTAATTTAAAATTGATATACCCTCGTATCCAAAATAAATATTTTGCTACTAATTTAAAATTATTATACTCTCCTTTCCAAAATAAATATTAAGATAATTTTGTTAAAATATCATATATACACTAAAACCTAATTGTAGATCATATACTCCAACCCCTAAACCCTAATCTATACTTTAACAATTTAACCCATATACCACATATCTTAAATCCTATATTATATATTTCATACACTAAATGCTAAATCATATACTAAAATGTGATATATATATCCTATACCATAAATCCTAAACCCTAATTGTAGATCATATACTCCAATCCCTAAACCCTAATCTATACTTTAACAGTTTAACCCATATACCACATATCCTAACTCCTAAATCATATATTCCATACCCTAAATGCTAAATCATATACTAAAATGTCATATGTATCCTATACCCTAAACCCTAAACCCTAATTGTAGATCATATACTCCAACCCCTAAATCCTAATCTATACTTTAACAGTTTAACCCATATACCACATATCCTAACTCCTAAATCATATATTCCATACCCTAAATGCTAAATCATATACTAAAATGTCATATATATCCTATACCCTAAACCCTAATTGTAGATCATATACTCCAACCCCTAAACCCTAATCTATACTTTAACAGTTTAACCCATATACCACATATCCTAACTCCTAAATCATATATTCCATACCCTAAATGCTAAATCATATACTAAAATGTCATATATAAATATCCTATACCCTAAAACCTAAACCCTAAACCCTAATTGTAGATCATATACTCCAACCCCTAAACCCTAATCTATACTTTAACAGTTTAATCCATATACCACATATCCTAACTCCTAAATCATATATTTCATATCCTAAATGCTAAATCATATACTAAAATGTCATATATATTCTATACCCTAAACCCTAATTGTAGATCATATACTCCAACCCCTAAACCCTAATCTATACTTTAACAGTTTAACCCATATATCACATATCCTAACTCCTAAATCATATATTTCATACCCTAAATGCTAAATCATATACTAAAATGTCATATATATCCTATACCCTAAACCCTAATTGTAGATCATATACTCCAACCCCTAAACCCTAATCTATACTTTAACAGTTTAACCCATATACCACATATCCTAAATCCTAAATCATATATTTCATACCCTAATTGCTAAATCATATACTAAAATGTCATATATATCCTATATCCTAAACCCTACACCCTAAATCTTAAATGTAGATTTAGGGTTTAGGGTTATGGGTTTAGTGTATATATGATATTTTAACAAAATTATCTTAATATTTATTTTGGAAAGGAGAGTATAATAATTTTAAATTAGTAACAAAATATTTATTTTGGATAGGAGGGTATATCAATTTTAAATTAGTACTCCCTTCGAACCAAAATAACTTTCAATTTTGGTCAATCAGATATAATTTTGATCAATAATTTAAATAAAAAATAATGATCTTAATAAAAATTTAAAAATTATTGTTATATTATTATTAATAATACCAGTGTTCTATAAAGTGCTAGGCGGCGGAGTCGGGCCTAGCGCCTAGGGGCCTAAGCGGGGCCGAGAAATTAGACAAAATTTAAATATATTTCATAAATTTATATACATATTCAATATATATATATAAATTTATGAAATATTTATTTTTCAAAATAAAATAAAATTAGCATTTGCCTTGGCTCGGCCTTGGCCTTGCAATCAATTATCCCACATCGAAAAGAAAATCTAAGTAAATGAGGTGCCTTGGCCGTCCGTGGCCTTGCCTTGGCTCGGCCTTGGCCGGCCCTTGCCTTTGCCGTGGCCTTGCAACCAAATATCCCACATCGTAAAGAGAGTATAAGTAAATGAGGCGCCTGGGCTTGCCTTGCCTTGGCTCGGCCTTGGCCGGCCCTTGCCTTGCCTTGGCTCGGCCTTGGCCGGCCCTTGCCTTGGCCGTGCCTTGCAAGCAAATATCCCACGTCGAAAAGAAACCAAACTGGACTGTGGCGCTTAGGTTATATATGCTGAAGCTGGGAAGGGGTAATCTTATTTCGGCCCTTGCCTTGGCCTTGGCCTTGGCCTCGTTAAGCCCGAAAATTTGTTTCCAAAAAATCTTAGGACTCGAACTCGGATCGTTTAAGCTCGAAAATGAGATCGACTCGAGAAGCTCGCGAGTAGCTCGCGAACAACTTGAACTTGATTGAGCTCGAGTTCGAACCACCAATTTTTCTCGAACTCGAACTCGGTAACTATTAACCGAGTTCGAGCTCGAACATAGAAAACTCGTTCGAACTCGACTCGTTTACAGCCCTACCTATGTCTGATTTAGGTTTCTATTAGGTCTAAAAACGTGACTTCTTACTATGACTTAAGGCTGACATCAATATTTCGGTATATCATGCAGAATCATTTATCAAAGATATTGGGAGTGAGGGTGGTATAGTATCTGGATCAAGGGAAAATTCTCTTTACAATGCTCTTTGGGTCGCACAAGCGCTGCTGCGTAAAGGGTAATGTTTCCTTTTTTTTTTTTTCCTTTGTTATTTTTCAACCTTTAAAGGGAATATACCACTGTATATCAACTTCTTATTATATTTGGTATTAGCTTTTCATTTTGGATTAAGGCTTTGTTGTTGTTGGTATTAGCTTTTGACTAACAATGGTGACAATCATGTCAGGTCTGCCAAAACAGCTGATAAACGAATTCTCTTGTTTACCAATGAAGACGATCCATTTGGAAATATCAAGGGAGTGACAAAAATAGACATGACAAGAACTACGTTGCAGCGAGCCAAGGTATTACTGGTTCTTACTTCTGATAATAATCCAGTTCCATTAAAGAAGAAGGAAGGTGAAGATTTGTTTTAAGTCATTTTGTTATTGATACACCATTATAAGCACGACCGTGTTTGTTTTTCCAGGATGCTCAAGACCTTGGCATATCTATTGAGCTTCTTCCATTGAGTAGCCCCCATGAGGAGTTCAACGTGTCACTTTTCTATGCAGTATGTGGATGCTCTACATGTGCTTCTACTGTTGGTAATGTTTATGTATATCAGTTGTTACTTCAACCTTTGTGTAGCAGGATTTACTTGGACTGGATGGTGAGGATCATGCCCAGTTTATTCCCTTGGCTGGAGAGAGGTATGCATAATACATTGATCAAACTTGGATTTTTAATGTTTCCAGTGCAATAATTTAAGTCAGTATATTTGTGGGTGGGTGTATATATATATCTATATATATTCGATTAGAAAGGAAAATGTTACTCCCTCCATCCCCAAATTATCTTCCTGCTTTTTTTTGTCACTACGAAGTTACTTTGAGCAATAAATTTAGGTTAATGTAATTATCCAAATGAAAATTTAAAACATGTTATTGATACACCATTTTAAATACTACCAATGACAATTTTTGGATGTTCGTTAGGATAACTACCTTAACCTAAAATTATTCTTAAAATACCTTCGCATTGACATCAAAAAAGCAGGAAGATCATTTCAGGACGGAGGGAGTATTAACTATTTTAAAAAGAATTACAAGTTGAGATGGACAAGATATCCATCCTAAAAAGAGAAGTTGAAAGGAAAAGAAAGAGAGTGAAGGGATACAAAAGAAACGATGCAATAAGTGCTGCCAACCATGATGAACAACAGAAAATGGAACTCTTAGAAATGCAGCGGTCATTGTCACCCAAAGAGAAGCCAAGAAGATTACTATATTCCACTAAAGATTTAGAGATAATCCCTGGTCCTGAAAATCCTGGAATCACGTTCAGATCATAAACCCTTAGCTATTTGAAAATACCACAATTCCAATGTATCAATTTATCCCTTTTTACCAAATCATTTCTTGCGAAACTGTAGGAAAGAGACTATAGACTGGGGATCATCCAAATCTCTCCGCTTAAGCCAAAATGATAATTCCGAAGAAACCAAGCAGCCTCACGGTGAAGAAAAAGATGGTCATGTGTCTCTAGATAGCTCTTGCACACTAGTCGTGGGATCATTTTAGTAGGTCTACATCTTTGCAACATGTCCTGAATATTGAGCTTAAACAAATAGGAGTTAACTCTAGGAAGCACCGGCGCCTCTTTAGATCGGCGTGTCACGTGTCCGACACTCTTCAACACCTGCCACTTCCAACACGTCCTCGACAATCATAAAAGTGTCACTTTAGGGGCCAACGTGAAATTCTCCAATGGGTTTAATTGTAGAATTTCATTAAGAGGGTATGTCTTCTTTGACTTTTCACAACTAAAGTGGAGTAAAATTGAGTTGATGTTGTCTCATGTTTCTTATGCTCATTTATTTGTGAACTTCTGCAGTTCTCTTTGATGGGTATTGGATCGGATCTTTAAACACTCATAATAAAGATTTTAAATATATCTGTACATAATGTCCCATGCGTGTCGACGTCGAGACTTTTTTGAATATTCCATGTTGCGGTGCTTGAGTTGTTGGTGTCAAAGTGTCAGTATCAGTGCTTCTTAGCTGGGTAATAAACTCCCCCCTCCCCCGGGGATTTTTTTCTCTCCCGTCGGACGAGAAGAAAAAAGCTTCTTATATAACTTATCAACCAATAATATGTGTACTTCATGTCATCATGTGTCTAGGGTCTCTCCTGGCAAAGTCTGTTTATTTTGAGGTTTCACCTTCAATTGTTGTGTAGTTATATCTAATTGGCTGATTTAGTGATTTTTTTTACCTGCTTGTTGAAATGATCACTCCTGATTTCAGATTTGAGGACATGAAGAATCAGCTGAGAAAGCGTATGTTCAAGAAGCGCAAAGTTCGTAGAATCACATTCGTAATTGCTAATGGCTTGTCCATTGAACTGAATACATATGCTTTGATTCGTCCTACAGTTCCAGGTGTGTGTGTATGTGGCTTCTATATTAGTTACGCAAGGATAGTCATGACTGACATGCTAACTATATAGGTAGTGTGGCACTAATTCTTTGCCATGGCTGTTTTAGGCTCGATTACATGGCTTGATTCTGTAACCAATCTTCCTTTGAAGGTATTTTGATTGTTGATTAATTATTTTCTTTCTAAACATACATTACATTTGGCTTTTTATTATAAGATTTAAATCTTTCAGAATTGATTGTGTCGTCTTCCTCCCAAAGGGGCATATCTGTTTCATGAGGGCTTCTAACTTTCAGTTATATAATTTGGATTGGCTGCAATTGTCAGAGTTGCGGGGGGGGGGGATCCTCTATTCTAGTTCAAGAACAATTTGGCTATTTGCCTTTCTTAACCATAAAGTAGTTGAAGCATCTGCGAACGATTCCTTACCATTTACTGCCCACCTGCAATAAGTCATTGTACAGTTGCTCCAAGTCTACCTCTTGTTGGACAGTCTCCCTAGAATTATCATCTCTGCTCCACGGATTACATCTCCTTCCCCCAACCACCTTGTCATTGAAAAAGTAGCCTCCTTATTGCTTGCTTGACGATATCTGGCATAGTAATGATTATCTTAATGTTCCCACTTATTTCTGTAAATAATCTCCATTTGAAGTTGACTGTTGATTAATTATTTCCTCTTCTTATGCTTACATTATATTTGTCAAACATTTTGATTTGGTTGATTATTTTTATATGAGTGACTGGTTCAAAATAGATTGGGTGGTCTTCCTCAAGAGGGACATCTGTTCCAAGACGTCTTTGACACATAAAATGTATTATTTGGATTGAGTTAATTGTGAGATTTGAGGGGAGGGGAGGATAGATCCTCTGTTCTAGTCCAGAACGGTTTATGCAGTTTCCCTTGTCTTCTACCATAAATTAGTGGAAGTATCTGCGAAGGCTTCCTTCATCATTTACTGCCCAGTAGCGATAATCATTGTACAGTTGCTCCAAGTCTACCTCCTGACTGATACCCTCCTCTGCTCTACGGTATAAATCGCCTTCCCCAACCAACTTGTGATTGAAAAGCCAGCATCGTAAATATTCACTTGAAAATTTTCGTTCTCCTCCCTAGTAAATATCTTAGAAAGTTTTCTTTGTAGTATTGTTTGAGCTTAACACTGCATTTTCCATGGAAATGATTGGTCAGTAGTAGTAATTGTTTTTTTCTTATAAGATTAAAACTGAAAAGAGTATCTGGTTTTGCTGCTATTGAACTCCATAAGATTCAATTATTTATGAAATCCAGAATTAGGTTTTGGGATAGAAGAAGAGAATGAGACATTCATGGCCTGTGAAATTAGTATGGGAGTCCCATTAGCAACCTGGACAAACTTAATTGGTTAGGGAATTATATAGTCAAACAAGTAAAAAGTACTAGTTATGATAATGGCCCCAATGAATCAATTACCCGATTGTTAGTTGCAGTAGATATAAAGGCTGTGTGATAGGTATGTTCCGCGCACATGTCCTGAATATGTCCTTGCACGTACCACTCCCGTGCTTCTCTTCCCCGCGGACGCGTCTCATTTCCGCAGAAGCACGGTTTCCCGCAACGTATGTCTTTACGGCACATGCGCTCTTTGCCTCACATGCATCTTTCCTGCATGTGCACTATTTCCGCACTGTCGGTATGTTACCTGCTAGGTACTTCCTATGATTAGACTAGGTTAGGGTAAGTCTTCTTTCCTGCGATCGCCGAGGAGCAGTGGATTGAAGGCTGAAATAGTGAAATTTGTCACGTGGCCCAATCGTAGGGTTACACGTGGCCTAGTTGGGTTTAAAACGGAGAATAACCGGATGGTCCACACACCTTGGAGTATATGTGCCCCTCATATGGGCTCACTCCTATAAATACTTCAAGGGTATTTATTTATGATGATCCTATCCGATTTACCTCTCTCACTAAAGAGACCAAGCCCGCATTGTCTTCTCTCCCAAAAACTCTTCTAGTTCCTATTCCCGCTCCTCCTCTCTAATGCCCTTCGGTGGTTCGTGTAATGTCAACCTTTACCCGGAAAACCCTAATTGTCCCGTAGGACTTAGTAGTACCACGTACGTATGGGAGACTATATTTTTATTTCTGACTAATTATCCCAAGGGAAAATTTGTCCAGTACATGGTTAGGAACAGTGTACTAAGGGGCTGTTTGGTAGGTCGATAAATGACCGGATAGGATTATTAGTCCAATAAAAGTATGTTTGGTAGATTAAATGCAACCGTAGTAATTATCCAAAGTACAACCCAGATAAGCATCTGAATACCTCTTATCCCCTTCTTATTTATCCTAAAAAAAGGGTGGTATTATTAATCCCTGGATTAATAACCTCCTCCCTATTAATACGTGCTAATCCTATCGGCCTACCAAACGAGCCCTAAGTGTTAGTCCTGTCCTGCCTAATTCTTCCTGACAAGCACCCTAGTTTTCAGTACTCTGCAGATAGCAACCTTGTGTACTTGCAAACTTCATGCATTGCTATTTGAAACTGAGGCGACAATCAAAAGTTCTGTATGCCTGTATCATTGCCACAGAGCAGGATGTTTGATTAACTTTCCATCCCTAATTGTTTGGTTAACTAGGCAAATGGTGGATGATTGTGTCCTGTTCTCATGTCAAAGTTTGCTATAACTGTTGGTGTTGACACTATTTTGCTTGCACTTTGCAGACTGAAAGATCGTTCCTCTGTGCTGATACTGGGGCTTTAGTGCAGGAGCCCGCAAAGCGTTTTCAGTCCTATAAGAAGTAAATCTTTATTCCATATTCCTTCACCAACCTTTCTATGATTCTCTGGGCCTGGAATATTTTCTTTGGGTTCACTTTGTCTCTATTTAGTTCTTATTAATTCAATAAATCCTTAATATTGCTTCAACATTGCAGTTCTCAACTAAAATTGCCTTAATATAGATTTCCCGTTTATGTTTATGACTTAAAAATAATAGGTCTTCTACTAATTCTAAGTATATCTTCCACCTTACACTATGTTCACATAGTAGTTCACTTGTTTTTGTGTTACGTATGGGAGCTTTTCTTTATCCTCTGTCTTAGGTGGAAGCAAACTCCATCAAGGGACAAAGGAAGAATCATTACTCATCTTGATTGACCCAGATATGGCCAGTGCCCGGTGTTACTGGTTGAAAATGTGTTTGGCTGATTACGTCAGATGAATAGACATTTTTGCCTCTGAATATGTTTGTGCCAACAAATACTCAAAGCTGAAACTACATTTTCTTTTTTTTATTCTGAAGAAAAGAATATGGTGGAGTCGTTTGTTTGTAGATGCTATATAGTCCTTAGTCAACACTTCGATTTTAGTTATAAATCTAAAGAGGAAATGGTGAATTAAAGCCGATCATGCGGAAGTCTCTAGTTTCAAGTTCCCATTATACCTTGGCGCTAATCTCCTTTTCTTACTGAATCTAGCCACTCCTTTTCGTCGTACACTTCGATGAATACAAAATTCTCTCCTTGATATTCCGACAGCCTCCTTTATTCAGCATAACTTATTCGACTAATTTGAGCTATTGGTAACCTTTTTTGATTTTGAAATCTTTTGTGTTATCTCTGGACTGATTTTTAGCCCCATTGAAGTATCTTCTTCTACCTTTCTCCAGAATAATGAGGGAAGACAAACATTTCATGTAGTGCAATAAGCTATTGGTATGTGCAAAGTATCCAGTGACGTTTCTCCTTGGAATAAGTTGCACATGCCCCCAACATATTGTGTAATATGAATAACTCTTTCTATCTGGCATCAGCTTATGGGGTAACACGGTCAGGGGCGGATCCAGGTGGGGGCAGGTGGGGGCACTCGCCCCCCCCCCCCAGCGGCGGAAATGCAGTGGAAATTTTTTTTTTTTGCCCCCACCATATTTTTGTTATATATGTATATATATAATTAACTTCAAGATTAACACCAGTGAGTGGTGTGGTTCAGCGGTAGAAGGGGTGAAGTTAAAGCCTTTGGTGTTTCCTTTCAAATCCATGTTCGAACCCTGCTACCTACATTTTCAATTAATTTTGTCTTCCATCTTTGCTATTCTTTCTCTTAACAGTTTTGTTTTTCTCTTTCTCCTATTTTCCTCACATTTTTTCAATCTTAATTAATTCGTTAGGCTTTTCCCATTTTTTTTGTTTTTGGTCTTTCTTCCTATTATCCCAAGTTTAATTAGCAAATTTGAATTTCTTTTTTGTACGAGTAATATATTTTAATAAATTGTTTGCGTTAAATACTTCAACATTATTTCAATCGTTCTTTGAATTATTTACTTTTATCATTTTTGTTAACTAAAATACATTGTATTTCATGAATCCGACCCATTTTTTTACTTGTCCGACCCGAAAAAATTTTTCGGGGGCACTGCCCCCGAACCCCCGTGTAATCTTGCCCCCCCTCGGCCAATTCCTGGCTCCGCCCCTGAACACGGTGCGTGGTGCCTGATCAGGTAATTATCACCTTACACGCGCATGAGTCGGTTGTAGTTTGGTGCAAGTACAGGGGTCGATCCTCGGGGGATTGGATTGACTTAAAAAGATGTTTAGCTATTTAGGAAGCAAAAAGATAAAGAAGTAATGCGTTTAATGTGATTAAAAGGCATTAATTGAGCTTGAGCAAAAAGTAATTGATCTAAGCAGCTAGAAGATTCTTTAGAAGCTATCTGCTTACGCTTTTCATTTTCGTTATTGTGATGTTAAGTCTGCTTTTGAAATAGTTGATGTTGGCAGCAGTAATAAATGATTCTCATATCTAGTATCGAAGTACACATAGTATCAATATTTATTTTATACTTTGCAGTGAGGATATCAAGTTTTCTGTGGAGGAGCTTTCAGAAATAAAACGAGTCTCAACTGGACATCTTCGCCTTATAGGCTTCAAGCCATTAAGGTGCTTGAAGGATTATCACAACCTAAAGCCATCTACATTTGTTTTTCCGAGTGATGAGGTTGTTCCTTATCTTCTTGGCATGGTTTATTTTCTAATTACCAATTTGACTCTTTTGTACCACTAAATTAGAATTTATTATCAATCTATATGGCTACAAGTTATAGTAAGGATTTAAGTTGCAATTAGGTTCCATTTATAACTCTGTAATGTTCAGTACGTTATATTACAATCGCTTTTTTAAACCATACCTTTTACCGTAGCACTCTCTTTATCCCTATTTATTTAGTGCCAAAGGTAGGTTGAGGAAAAGCATCCTTTATGCACTTGCAAATGTGAGTAAAAATAATAATTCATGCACTTAAAAATTTATACTCCCTCCGTCTAATTTATATTGGCCTACTTTTCATTTTAGCATACAAGGATGCAGATTAATGATATACTTTCCCATTATACCCCTAGCAAATTAAATAATTTACAACCCTTGTACATTCACAAGAAAGTTCAAGGAGGGATATAAGTGGAAGGCAAAAATTTAGACAAAATTTAATGTGACTTTTTTTTTTTTTTTGACAAGAATTTATTTTCAGTTCTTAAAACCAAGAGCTTTTGTCTAGTGGAAAAAAAGAGACGTAGGGAATAACACAAATGTATTGAACAACAATACGACTAATGGACAAACTTGTTGGGAAAAACCCGTGAGGAAAGAGTGAAACTATTCGGGTAAGGGTAAATACATGCTAGGAAAATTGGAATTCTTTCTATTTAAGATTGGAATATTCTTAGTTATATGTTGTAATCTATCCATTTTTTTTTTGCGAAAGAAAGACGGTACCTCCCTAGATTTTATTAATATAAATAAAATTACTAACTCGTCAGGGACATGACAACCTCAACCACCACAAAAAGGAAATACATCATAAGAGCTAAAGCTAAAAAGGAAAAGCATTGTACTATCTTTATCTTAGTTAATTTTTTCTCGACGAAAAACAACTGTCTGTCTAAGAGGTTTTCTAGGAATGGGAACTAAGGGGGAAACTATAACAATCTAATAAGAGTAAAACACTAAGAAAAGCGAGTGTATGCAATCTGCTCCTTGTCTAATTGGTAAGCTCCTTTGCATGCATGTGGAAGATCCTCAAAATCATAGTAAACCGAATTATTCTTTGTCTCTGTCGCAAATAGCCCAGACATCTGCCACCTTATTGCCTTCACGAAGAATATGAATGACCCTTACTTCAAGAATCCGCATAAGATGTAAAATATTCTGAATGAGGTATCCCACTCTCCACGGAACATGATATTCTCTAATAAGAATTCTCATCAACACCTCCCAATCAACAACAATAACATTATCCCAGTGCCGTAATGTAATGATCTATGGTTGACTAGATGACCATTGATGATCGATTAGTATTTTCGTTAGTGTCGTTATGTAGTAGGAGTCAGTTTACTCTAGTCCAAGATAGTAATTAGCCGGTTTATTAATTTCGGTTCAATTGTTAGCGATGTTAAAAGAACGGGTGAATGGTGTGAGAAACAATCAATGAAAAATATTATCAATCTCCCCAAATTCTTCTATCTCTCAGCTCAATTCTTCTTCTGCTTCTCAACCTAAATTCTTCTCTCCTCTATTATAATTCTGCTATTTGTTCATTAATTCTATTAGATCTGTTAGATTACTAGCAAGTTCATAACAATTGGTATCAGAGCCTTCTCGATCGAGAATGTTTTTGTAGCAACTATGGTGGAATCTCGTTACGAAATGGAGGGTAAACAAAAGGCGTGTGGAGAGCAAGTCAAGGATCTGATCAATAGCCACAAAAGAATGGAGGAAACAATCAAGGTTAATCAATTGGAGACGAAGGAAGCAATTAGAAGAGTGAAGGATGAAATTGAAGGAATTCGTGTCATTGAGGGATATTCGGGCTCTGGTCATGGACTTGCAGAGGTCGTGCAATGATGATGACGAGATGGAGGTTGAAGCTGGAAGACCATTCAAGCTGTCCAATAGCTCGGGATCGATATTGGAAGCAACTCTTTCAACCATACAGCCAACAGTCATCCATTGCAATGGTGTAAGTTCTGAAATGAGAGACAATAGGAGTTTTACTGATTTCCTTGTTCCAATGGGGATAATCAACTTTGGTGGATACTTAAATGTCGCAATTATTTTCACTTTAGATATGTTCCGGAACATGCGAAGGTAAAGTTAGCCTCAATGCATTTAGTAGGGAGTGCAATGTTTTGGTTCCATGTCTATTGAGATGAGCTTAAGGAATTACCATGCGAGAACTTTGTACAGAGAGTAGAAACTAGATTTGGTACTTCTAGTGGCAATATGGATCTGTATGTTGAAGCCAAGGATGTGGCTAATTCCATAACTCCTGTTATAGATGTTATAGATGAAGGTCCTGTAATTGTTGAATCTGCGAATGTAAGTGCTGCGAAACAAGATGATCCCTCTACAATCATACATGTTCTTCAGGTAGCTGCTCTAAATGAGATTGGCGACTGATCGAATGATGCGAAGGAGGATCAAAACGCAAGGATACTACAAGCTACACTAAAGCATGCCAACTGTTTGACAAATGTCCCAATAGACCTAATGAACAGGTTGCTCCATTCAGGTAATCAGCTTTCATGCCTTAAACAGGTCAATCCTTTTGCTCAAATGACCCATGTATTTGCAAGAGCAGCCGAATATGAATATGTAGCAAAAGTAGAGTGTAAACATATTCCGGATTTGGTAATGGAATTAAAGGAGTTTGGACATGCTTTCATGGAGGATAGTTTTGGTATAATCGATGAAATCAATGAGGAAACATTTATAGTGTCTACTGGTGCGAAATTTAAAATCTGATCTGAAATTATCGTTGAGCTGTTATGGGATCCAGCAGGATATTGACAGAATAGTGAGTTAGAGTTAAACAACTACGAGCAAGTGCAATTATCGTATGTTAATTGCTTGATGAAGGTCTATGTTAATATTGCTAGTATTGTGATTGGTGTTGTTCCTTTGGTCATTGTTGTTATGTGTTTGGAGGTTATAGTGGCTTCCCATTCGTTTGGTAGATACATCCATGTTTCTTCCACACTTAATGTGTTTGGAGGTCAATCAGTATGCCAAGGCTCCATAGGGTTACACACATATTCATATAGATGTTTGTGATTCACAAGCTACATAAAGGTCCCCCAAACTTATAGATATACAGTAAAAACTCTATAAATTAATAATATTCAGACCAGTTAAATTTATTAACTTGAGTTATTTATTTATCGATAAATTAATAATATTAATTTGAAGAATTTTAGCCAATTCGATGAATTTCTGATTTTCGTATAAACTAAATATATAAACTAAATCCATTGTATGTACATACAGTAAAAACTCTATAAATTAATAATATTCAGACCGGTTAAATATATTAATTTATAGAGTTATAAATTTGTCGATAAATTAATAATTATTAATTTGAAGAATTTTAGCCGATTCGTCGAATTTTAGATTTTCGTATAAACTAAATCCATTGTATGTACATAATAAGTTGAAAGGCACTGAAAGGTGATAATAATTTTGAATTCATTGTATCGAAGAAGAATAACTATATTCAATTTATTCTTGAAACAAATCTTGTGTATACACAAACGACATGAAGATTTTAAAATATTCAACCATATCTTATATAATTCGAAAACACAACACCGGAATTATTGAATGCAATAAGAAAAATTAGAGATGAATTCCAACTAGATTTGAACTTTTGAAGAAAACAAACAACTATATATATTTTCACTAATTTCACTAAATTGTACTCCCTCTGTCCCAACTTAAGCTTAATGTTCTTACTTTCTTTTTTAGTCTGTCCCAGTTTAAGTTTCTAAGGTGCTTTATTACCTAAAATGGATGATGGGATCCACTTGTCATTCTCACAACAAAAACTCCCTAATCACTCTCTCTCCTACTTTACTTTTCATACTTGCAACATTTGTTTTTTCTTAATTCCTGTGTTAAGTAAAACTAAAAACATTAAACCGGGATGGAGGGAGTAATAATTATTTTTTTAATTTCTAAGAATTATTAATTTATGATTTTCGTGGAGCCTAAAATTATAAAGGTGTCTCCCGGAAAATTATTATCTTATTATTTTATCGATTTTTGTAATTTTTTCAACTGACCTTAGTCGGGACCGGACAAATTTATTATTTCAGGGAGTTTATTAATTTATCGAGTATTAATTTAATAAGTTTCTACTGTGCTAGCAGTTGATTTACATGTCTTAACAAAAGTTTCAATTGAGTAAGAGAAAGGTACCTAAAACCTATGATGCTCAGACTTTTTGTTTTACCCCGCTGGACACTTGTCAATAACACTAAAATCGGAGTGCCCGACACGGGTGCGACGGGTTAAATCAAACAGTACGAGCATCAGCCTAAAACGATGACTATCGTGCAAACTTCTCGTCAAACATCATTACAATCTTACACATACAAACATACCGGAGAGATCTCTTAATTAACTAGAGGAAGCGACTCATGGCATTCACAAGCTTCCCTCACGCATATGGAAAGTTCTAGAATGCAACTTGATTCTTGTCTATTGTGCTCATTTCGTTTATCTGCTTGATGCAGGAAGTAGTTGGAAGTACATGTGCTTTCATTGCTCTCCATAGGTCCATGATACGGTTTGAGCGGTTAGTATTTGAATTTAGAATTTGAGTTTTGTCAAGTTCTCATTTTAGCTTTTATTTAACCTTTAATATATTATTCTCTTTAATCTTATTTATATAAAATATAGAAGTATTAGTATATGAAAAATAAAATAGTTATTATTATCTAAAATAAAGAATTTACTTCGTGATAAAATAAAAAAAGTAATGGAAAGCCCCATGTGCCAAAATAATTTAATTTATATAAAGTAATCTATTTATTATTATATCAATAAATTAACACATTACTATTATTATCATCGTAATATACTTTCTTATTTGCTTCAAAACAAATATTTTTATAAATTTAATTTTTTAAATAAAATATAAACTAACAATATTGTAAATAAATATTAACTACCAAAAAATAATAAGAAAAAGAAAGAAAAAGATAAAGAAAACCTACATGGCCAAGTTCTTACCCATCTCACCCGGCCTTAATACTCCCTCCTTTACATCTTCCATAATATCTCCCTTCTTCCTCCGATGACCCCCACCCAACCCCTTTCATGTCTGCTTACCCTTCCCATGTCCGAAGTCGCTTTTATTGTTCACCCTTCCACCCAACATCTGCGTATCGTCCCAACAAAATCTGCACTCTTTCTCATTTGAATCAACGAACGTAATTATGTTAATTCTTAGAAACTTTAACCAATTTCTTCAAGAACTACATACGATTTTTGGATCTTTTTTCATACCTGAAGTCATAGGTGTAATTTTGAATTCGGATTTCAAAGTTGTGGGTGTAATTTCTGCATTTTTTAATGGGGATTTGAATCCAATATGTAAGAAACAGTGGTATCTGGGACAAAATTCGGTTTGGGGTGAAGAGTGAGATTGCCCGGATATTTTGGGGGATAAACGTATTTTGGCCGAAAATGTATGGTTTACGGGGGTTCTTTTGCTCTTAAACATATCTCCAATATTGTTTTGAGTTGCTGATAGGAATTTTCAATCATATTCCCCTCCCTGGCCCTCCTGACCAACCAAACCAAACCAAACTCGATTCAACTGAACTCGTTCTTCCCCATCTTCTAGATGTTGGCTTCTGCAATCCTTTTACGAAGTTTTATTTGGTCTTAGAGCAAACATTTCCCTTTATTCACAGGCAGCTGTATATTTATTGATTATCACCATCCATCTAAGTTTTGATCTTTGCTAGATTTGTTTTTGATACTATAACTCTTCATAACTGGTGCATGTATTGGTCTAAGGTGCAAGTATCCAAACTCTTGGAAGCGAAATTCAATTCAGGATAGTCTTAGTATCTCTGTTGATGCTTGTTTTGAGTTTTATCATTCATATTTTTGCAGTAGAATGTAGATCCATCTAAACAATTTTGAAATGTTTTCAATGTAAAATGAAAATAAAAAGTCTCTGACTGATGATATTTTAAGAACTCATCACTTTTAAAGAGGGAGCTGATGATATCTTAAGAACTTGTCACTTTTTAAGAGGGAGCCTCAATGCTAGGGTTGACTGCCCCGTCATGACTTTGGCTTAATCAGTTGAAACCTCCAAAACAGCCTCTCTGTCGGGTTCACTCACCCTTTTATGTCTAGCACATGTTCTTTCAGATTTTTTTATTGTTTTTATTTTTTGTTTTTTTAATGTGTATTCATCTCCTTCGGTCACTTGGATAAAGCTAGAGTTGATTACTGAAGTCTGTTTGTATCTCCACTGTGGCTATCCATACAAATTACCTGCTAATATGATTGCTTGATAGTTATCTACCCTAGCAGTATGTCAGGGGAAAAGAAACAAGCACGGATAACTCACAAGAACTATATAGAACGCAAGGATTTATTAACCCAGTTTGTCACAACAATTGATTACGTTTGGGGTCGCTGCCAAGCTAGATATTTCTTTATAATATCTCTCTGCTGTGTTATCCAATGTTTATGGCCATCACTATGTTTAATTAGGAGTACAAAACAAAACCCTAGGAAACTCTTACACTTTCACGCGTGGAAAATAGCGACGTACCAAAAAAGGGACAATCCAGCCCTAGGCTCGCGCCTAGGGCGGCCGCCTTAACATCAGAGGCTTTATTTTCTTTGTGCATACATGCCGGCCCACTCTCTTCATTCCAAGTGTGCCTGGGGTGCTCGTCTGGCCTCAGGTTGCTCGTTTGGTGTTTCCTCCTCCCGCGCGATCACGGTTCCTCAAACGTGGGTTTGGCTCCAAATCCCAACATGGAACAGTACTGATGTAAATTTTTGAATCGCTATTGAGTCTTGAGATTTTTAGTCTTTTCGTGCAAATGCAGTTTTGCTGTGGCGTTCTATGGGAGTTCAACTCATCCTCAATTGGTGGCTCTTGTTGCACAGGTAAGATATCTTAATACTGATAGCATTTTACACAGACTTTATGCCATAGTACCCTAGTTTGATAAATAAATGTGTCTTGGATGACAAATGTAATCTCACATGATTCTCTAGTAAATGCTTGATGTATAAATGATATTGCATATGATCCTTTCTTTATGTAGTTTACAAGTAAAAATACCTTACCCGCCCCAAAATAGTCATACTTTCTGTTTTGACGTGTTACCTGAAAAGTGCCATTTCTAAAATTAAAGCTCCAAAAAGTTTGACTAGTTAAACACTTCTATTTCTTTTGGGATGGAGTACCTTTGTTTTGGCCTAGCCTTGATAGTAAATATTCAGTGTCACTATATTTCAGTATCTGTGCAGCACAATACATGTCAAGCTCATCTAATTATAATAGAAAAATTCACTTGTCTAGTATTGCCATGAATTGAGAATCCCAGGAACAATTGTTTTCCTTAAAAAATAAATAGAAATAGGTATCTCACTCACTTTGACATCTTCGAGAAAACGAACAATATTACCAATACTCATTGTTAACTTCATCAGCTCAAGTTAAAAAGAAAACATTGGTGTATGAACTCGCAGGGACTTTTGTGAATGAACTCACACTTCGAGCATCCCGCCCATTTTGTACATGTTGCACTTGCTTTTGAACACCTTATGCCATGCCATATTGACTGAGTTTTAGAAGGAAAATGCCAAACCCTCTTACTCACCAAAGAGATGTTCCTATGTACCATGGTTGCCATAACCCGGCATCCCTCTATGGGCTTAAGCACCTCCTTTCGAGATACAAGATGATCTCTATTGGACACCAAAAGTCACATGAACTTGGTCATAAAATCTTAGTTGGAAGTAGTTATGTGACTGCTAAGTCTTTTAGCCTGATCCTTGAATGATACTCCCTCCGTCCCAAAATGTTTGTCCCATTTGACTATTTTGTTGAACTTTGACCACAAATATATGACAATTTAATTATGTTCATGGAATTCTAAAAATTCCTATTGATTCACCATTAATAATATTATCAACAACAACTTTTAGAATTTCATGAACATGATTAATCTCTCATAAATTTGTGGTCAAAGTTCAACAAAAAAAGTCAAATAGGACAAACATTTTGGGACGGAGGGAGTATAAACATAAGATCAATGACTGCCACGGTGCCACTGATGACTTTATGAACGAGTTATCGTACCTTTTATGTGCCCCTAGCATTGCTCACACACATTCACATATGTGTGTATTTATTGGGATCCTCAATAGATGAGTCTTTGATGATTCCAAGATTTTCCTATTTTGACCCTTAATCATGGTAGCCTATGATTAAAATAATTTTAGAAGTGGGGTCTTCTTGCTGCAACCTTTTGAAATATCATGATATATTAGTAAAATCTATATAATTTGAGTTACCTAGAAAACTAGTATTGCGTGTCCTTTTATGATCGAGTGAAAATGATTGAATATAATCTGGAAGAAATAGTTTGATCGACAGGTTTCTTCATAATCGATACAGAGTACATTTTGCTCATAGATAACTTAAAATGACCGTCTTTTGCTCATAAATAACTAAATATGACTGTTCTTTGCTCATAGAGAAATAGAATTTGAGTAGCTATATAGAAGTTATGGAGTTTTATTGAAGGAATGAAGGATTGATTTGGGCTGTTGATTTGCTCCCGAAATTTCTCTTAACTTTCTTTCCTGCCCCCAACCCCTCACATTTATTTTCTTCACATGCTTCTTTACTGGTTCCTAGTCCATTGTGCCTAGTCTTATTTCTCTCTAATGTGTAGAACTTTTTCTTGCTTAACTAATTATTGTAATATTAAGTTCATAACTTTTTGATCTCCCACTCAATTCTAACGATATGCTTATTAACTGCAGGATGAAATAATTAAAGATGGTGGTCAGGTTGAGCCACCAGGAATGCACATGATATATCTTCCATATTCTGATGACATTAGACTCATCGAAGAGGCAAGAGATCTATATGTCCACGTGGGCAAAGTTTTCAGTTTTCTTTGTTCTCTAACTTGGGAGATCCTTACTACAGATCTCTCTTCCCCAATGTCAACTGTGTTTATTATATTACGCCGTTGTTTTTATCTTACTAATGAAATTACTGAGGTCATGCTGTATCTTTAATAGCTTGGACGCGTGTGTTATTTCAGAAACGTGCTAGAAAATGTTGTCTAAATAGGGCATTATGCAGTGTTAGGAAGTTGCTTTGATGTTAAGCTCTAAGGTCTTCTTTCGCTTTTGCAGCTTCATTATGATACAAATGCTTTGATGCCTCGAGCAGCGGATGACCAAATAAAGACAGCTACTGCATTGATGAAACGAGTAGACTTGAAAGAATTTTCTGTATGCCAATTCGCCAATCCTGGTACCTTCATGTCCCCCTCCATGTTCTAAAAATATGCAATCATCAGATTTTACCAGATTTATTTTCGTTTCTCTTGCAAGTTTTGGACATACGGGCGAATATTCTGTTACTGATGTCAAATCAGTGGCGCATTCTCCACCAAACATTTAAAGGGAATCATAAACAATTGGCATAAAAAAATTCGCAAATAGAAAGGATACACATTTTGGCACGACACTCAATCGAAAAGGGACACTTATTTTGGAAATGAGGGAGTATATATACTTCAACATGGAACTATGCCATAATTTTCACCACTGCCTAAAATTCTTTTACATGTTTTTCTGGTTTGACTAGTTGTGAATAAGGATGGCACCGGGTCGAGTTCAGAGTGTGTTTGCTGTAAACCGAACTCGGCCCGCATGTACTCCACAGCAATCCGAACCCGCCCCCTCCATGAAAGTAGTTGATGATGCCAAAATCGTCAAATCAGCCCAAATCCAAGCGATGAATGCTCCGGTGATTGCAAGGCCTGAAAATAAGAGAAAACACGTAAACTAAGCCGGGGCGGATCCGGCTAAAGGCCCTCCGGCGTGAGAGTAAGTTCACGGTTTGTATGTGAGAAAACAAATTGACAGAGTTTCTCCAATGTAAAAAGTAACGTACCAACTATGTTACCTGGACTCGGGATCGGGTATCCGACACGGGTACGAATCCTAGTGTCGGATTCACTTTTCCTCAAAAAATTGGACACGGGGACACTGTCCTAAAATTAGGATACGGGTACGGGGATACGTTAATAACAAAATATATTGAGTCTATTTATATACTTTACTTATAAATGAAGTCAACTCACTCTTTTTTTGCAAAGATATAATGTATAATTAAGTAAAACAACATTAAAACTTGTAAAATTTTTATAAATGAAGTCAACTCACTCCTTTTTTTCTTTTTAATTTTTCTTGTCGTATCTGAATGAAAATGCGGGTGTCGGGGTGTCTTGTCGGACACGATACGTGTCGGACACGGGTACTTCAACATATTTGAAGAGTCCGGGTAACATAGCGTATCAAATAATGAGCCATGGGCCTTATATTTATAGGGATGGATTGTTAGAATCCATATTGAAGTGAACTTGTAAAGAGATAAGATATAATCCTAAGAGAATTATATATGTTAAAGAGTCATTATTTGACTTGAATTGGTGTTGGTGATTGTAATCCTGACTGGATCATGACTGTAGAATCCTTGTTTGATAAGGATTGTGTAATCTGCTAGCCGGAACGCCGAGGAACAGAAATGTTTTATCTCGGCCTTTGCAAGTAGTCCGAGGTGAATGATTCTGCTTCCTCGTTATTTGGTGCTTGGCCGGCAAGGTAACATGCCGGGGTAAATGATTTTGTTTCCTCGTCACTTGATTATATGCCGAGGTACTAACTTTTATCTCCTCGTCACTTGTGACATCTCGGGATATGACTGCCCAGGCATGATGATATAATGTCGAGGTAGATGATCCTCGTCATACGAGGAAAGTTGTTCCTCGGCCCTGATACTTGTGTGTTGTATTATGTTTATGGCCCAATCCATTTGGGCCCAGCTCGAACAAGCCCATGTTCGTATCTCGGTTTATACCGTTCAGTGGCCCCCGACTTTCTAGCTCGGCTTAGGACGAGTAGAAAGTCATCTCGTCCTCGGCTTATGGGATACGAACAGGTTTTGACACGTCTCCTCGGCGTCTCTTCATTATCTGACGGTTAACATTCTCATGATTACACGGGGCCCCCCATGTCTTGTCACACCTTGGAAATCGTTACCAGCATTTAATCTAGGGGGCGTCAGACCCGGATTTTAGCTTTACCCATGGGTTTGACCCGATTAAGGGGTTATAAAAAGCTAAAACCCTTCTCATTTCACGCTTTACAGACCCCAAGCATTTGAGAGCGAACAGCAAGTTTCAAGCGACAAGCATTCCGGCGATCTTGGTCTTGCTCGAACCCAGTTTCCGGTGAAGGTCCATTTCTCCGGCGTCGTTGATTTCTTTGTGACTCCAACCGTTTTTGTAAACTCAGGTATGAAATTCCTCCCCTTTTATGCATCCCTCTTCTGATTTTGATCATTCTAGGGTTTTTAGGAGAAAATTGTGGATGAGTCAAGAAAAATGAACTGCCATTGTTGAAAATTGAAGCTTTTCTTCATAAATTTCTGTCTTTAACTCCCAAAACTTCAAGTCTTTGATTTTCTTTGCATTTTGTTGTACTTCTTTGAATATTGAATGAACTCCCCCTTTAATCTTTGATTCCCCTTAGCAATGGCTCGTTCTTGGGACCATTCCCCCCGATTCCGTTACGGATATCACACCGGCAACCTGAGGGTTTATCGGAGGGAGAGAGGTCCATGGTTGATGCTCACCTTGGATGACATAGGAAAGATGTTGAGGGGTTATGGCCGTACCCGGATGTTCATCCAATACCCCGATAGCACAAGAATAGATCGAATTGATTCGTCAACTCGTAATATTGTGTTGCTTGAGAATAGGGCCGAGATAGTGGAGCACATCGAACTGTTCTATCCGGCCTCAGATCGTGAAATGCGTGAGCGTCTGAGCGGTAAGGCTCCCTCCTCGGCCTTATGAAATGACGAGGAGGGGAATCTCCCTTCCCCGTCCTAAGATCAGCCATCGACGAGGTAACTAACTTTGTCTCCTCGTCCTTAAAGCTGAGTACATGTTAACTTATATGGGCAAGCTTGAGCTCAAGACGAAGAAGGAGGAGGAAAGCTTTTATTACAATCAAGATTATGTCCATTTCTACTTCAAACAGTTTCAACAGGGGCTTCGTCTTCCCTTGGACCCCTTCATCTGTGAATTTTTGGACGATGTAAGAGCGCCGGCCATGCTAGGAGCTAATGGTGCCCGGGTTTTGGTTAGCTTTATTGTCCTCTGCCGTAGCTTAGGGTATGAGCCGACCATGGGAGCCTTTCGGCATTTCTATAATGTCCAATTTGTCAAGGAAAGTTGGCTCCTCGTCATTAGGAGTGCATCCACAAAACCAAAGCTGCTTCTCCCCATGTCTAGCAAAGTCGCAGGCTGGGATAACCACGTCATCAGGGTTGAGAGTCGCCAAGGTTGGGAGTTCCAATCTCCTTGCAAGGATCCAACTTCGTCATTCCCTGTCCAACAATATGAGTGGACTCAGGCTTTAATCAAGCGTTTGGAGACATTTGCCGAGGTGGGGGTCCTTGATTGGTCGGTGATAGAATCTTCAGATCATTACTATATTCAGGCGGGTCTGATGCCGGGGAAGAAGGACGGGGTATCTCCCCTCGTCACCGTAAAGAGGGGGAGGCGCTTTAACGACTGGACAATTCACCCCGGCCTTGTATTTCATGAGGATTGTACTACGTGCAAGTCCCATCCCCCGGACCAATGTCTGGAAGAGATAAACATAGTTGGATGTAAATATTTAACTCTTGGTACATGGTTATTTTTTGGATGTTCCTTCTTCTGCTCGTATTTGACCTCCTCGTCTTTTTCTTTGCAGATCTAACCCCTGAGGAAGAGGCCGAAATGTCTACGAGAAGGTTGAGCCCCATGGAACTGGTGAAGCAAAAGAGGAGGGTGCGAAGTACGGCTTGGTGGAGAGACGGGAGGAAGCGATGCCCGTAACTTGGTGCTTAATGTGCGGGGTGATCAACCCCTTCCTCAGCTGCGTAGGGGAGGTAAATGCCGAGGAAGCGGCAAATGAGGAACAAACCAACCCATCAACTGTAGAGGGGCATAGCCTCCATGTTGATGCCGAGGAAGAAGTAGCCGAGGAAAGAGGACTCGTAAGCCGACGTTCAGGCTCCAAGAGATCCCAGGCAGCCAGCACTGAGGAGCCCGTAGCTAAGAGGGCAACTGTTGGTGAGGCCCCCAATGTTGAGGCTCCTCCCCCCTTATCCATTCAGGCCATCAAAACTGATGAAGAGGCTGATGAGCTCGCTAAGAGCATGGCCATCAACGTTCCCCGTCTTAGGGGTCTTCCTTTGCAAATTAGGGAGGGACCCTTGGTGAGGCTAGGCCGAGCTCCCGTACAACGGGCTATGGATGAGGAGACTTACGAGGCCCTCGTCAAAGAGGCTCCCAGCGAGGATGTCTTGCTTTGTCGCAAAGGGCTCCTAATTGCCGAGGTGAACGTCTCTTCTTTCTCGGTTATATTAAGTTTAAGATTTGCTTGAATTTCTAACATTGATTTCTCTTTCAGTTGGCTTCCGTCACGGCGTACGAGAACGTCTTGGCCAAGACCAAAGCCAGGCGCCTGAATGATGCCAAGGCTGCCCAGGCAAAGGGTGCGGCTGATAAGGCCTCCTTGGTCAAACTTTTGAAGGCCAAGGAGGCTGAGCTCGATCTTCTTAAGGCAAGTAAGCCGAGGTGAAGAGGGCTGAAGAAGAAAAGGCCAAAGCCGAGGAGCATCTCCGGCTGAAAGAAGAAGAGCTTGCTACGGCAAGGAAGGAAAAGGCTGAGGTCCAAACTAGGGCCGATGAAGCTGAAGCCCGATGCAGAGGGTTAGAAGCTACCCTTCCGGCTAGGGAGGAAGAGGCCGTTGCTCGGTTCAAGGAGAGCTCGGCCTTGAGGACTCGATGGTGGCGCTCGGCCTTTGAAGATGCGCGTGGACGAGCAAACGGCCACCGTGTTTGAAGATGGCTATCTCCACCTGGCCCGAAGTATCTTGGCTGACCCCTCCACAGGCTTGGATATTAACAAGGTGGCTATGTTGATATGCCGGGATCTGTATGGCGAGGAAGTTAGGGCCCTCCACCACTTGGTTCCCTTCTCTGAAAACAACTTGGAGGTAATAGCTGAGAAGGACGCCCAAGCTTGTCGGAAGTGTGGAGGCCGGCTTCTGTCGTCCTCGGTAATATCAAGGCCTTGGTGGAGGCAATCCAGGATGCGGGGAGCTCGAGGCCGTAGGCCGAGGTGGGAGGAGAGGTGGCAGAGAAGGATGATGCCCATGCTGACCAAACTATCCTTCCTCCCCCCGGCTCTATGGCGGAAGACTGGCTTGATAAGCCTTTTAATGATGATCAGTAGATTTAGGATAGATTTTCCTTTCTCTTTTCTGTAATAGATGATAGGACTTGTAATTTTCCTTGAATATCAATGAAAAGTCCTTTGTTTTAGTTCATATTGTTTCAATGAATTGATTGTGTCTGTTCATATGCTAGGCATAAAACTTGTGAAGGTGGGATCCGAGGAGGGTCCCTCGTTTCCTAATTGTTGAGCAAGTGATTAGGCCGAGGAAGGACTCCTTGGCTTTAACTGTACTCTCTAAGTCATATAGGCCGAGGAAGGACTCCTCGGCTTTGACTGTTGGGGTGATTCTTCTTTTTCGTCTCCTTATGCCGAGGAAGATGACTCGTGCGCAGGTTTTAGACGTGATGCCTTCTAGTCGTAGTGACAAGGTGTTCCCTTGTCTTGACGTGAGGCGAGTCATTATGCCGAGGAAGGACTCCTCGGGTCTGACTGTTGGTTTGTAATCCTGAATCAAGGCGGACCCTTGATAGGACGTAAAGTCATCAGGCCAAGGAGGACCCTTGGTCTTGACTGTGATTTGTAATCCTAGGTCAAGGCGGACCCTTGTTAGGATGTAGAGTCATAAGGCCAAGGAGGACCCTTGGTCTTGACTGTGGTTGGTAATCCTAGGTCAAGGCGGACCCTTGTTAGGATGTAGAGTCATTAGGCCAAGGAGGACCCTTGGTCTTGACTGTGATTTGTAATCCTAAGTCAAGGCGGACCCTTGTTAGGATGTAAAGTGTATGTTTCGAAGAGTCGGGGATAAGGTCCTCATCTTCTGGTGTCTGTGTGAAGAGTTGATAGTTGCTTTGCATGTTGGAAGAAACTGCTTTCGTAAAACTGAAATGTGATTACATCGAACTGCAATCCTATCAACTAACAAAAATAAAAGATATAGTGATAATATTTTCTAAGGTTGTCGGAATGCCATGGATGCTTGAGATCTTTCCCCTCCTTGGTCTTCAATCTGTAGGTCCCTTCTCGAATGACTTGAGTGATGATGTAGGGACCTTCCAATTTGGGGAGAGCTTGTTTTGTTCTGCCTTCCGACCAGTAGCCTCAATCTTTCTAAGTACCCAATCGCCTACTTGGAATACTCTTCTGATGACCCTTTTGTCGTGGTATGCCTTGGTCCTTTGCTTGTAATTCACCATCCTCATCTGCGCGGCTAGTCGTTTCTCATCTATCAGGTCTAGGTCTAGGAGCCTATTAACCTTATTGACTTGCTCATCATAATGGGAATTTCTCACAGTAGGGATGGCCATCTCCGCTGGTGCCATAGCCTCAGAACCGAAGGTAAGTGCGAATGGGGTTTCCCCGGTTGGCCCCCGGGTGGTTGTGCGAACGACCCATAATGCTGGGGAAGTTCGTCCAACCATCTACCCTCGCGTCCCTCAAGGTTCTTGGTAAGGGCGGTTAGGACCCGCTTTGTTTGCCGCTTCGCTTGACCGTTGCCTTGTGGTCCGCTAACTGAAAGATTTTGCATGGCGGACTTTTACTCTTCCCAGCTCTGTAGTGAATGCCGTAGAAAATTGCAGTCCATGATCAGAGACAATTGTATGTGGAAGGCCGAATCTGCACCAGATGTTTTCATGAACAAAGTTGATCGTGTTCTCTTCCGTTATCTTGGCTAATGCCTTGGCTTCTATCCACTTGGAGAAGTAATCAAAAGCTACTATCACGTACTTGCAATTACCACGGGCGGGAGGGAAGGGTCCGATGATATCGATCCCCCACATATCAAATGGCCACGTGCTGGTAGTCTAGGAATGTCAGAGAATCTTTGGCACTTGTCACATTTTCTAACATAGGCGTGCGCGTCTTCCCTTAGGTTTGGCCAGTAGTAACCTAGCGATATGACCTTGTCAGCTAAGGTTCTGGCCCCCGGGTGTCCGCCGCAAACGCCCTCATGTACTTCTGCCAAGAGGTTCTCAATTTTCTTGGGATAGACACACCTTAGCAGGGGCTTCGTGAAAGATCTTCGGTAGAGGACTCCGCTCATTACCACGAACCTTGGAGACCTCTTCTTGATGAGTTTAGCTTGAGCTTCATCTTCGGGGAGTTTCTCCTTCTCAATGTATTCAATGTAGTCATCGATCCAGCATCTCTCCTCTCCATCTAAGAGCATGACTTGTAGTCTTTCGTACGCAGGTTCCTCGGCATAAACTACATATGGACTGGTCTTAGACACGTCCATGGTTGCCAGTTTGGAGAGAACGTCTGCGACTTGGTTATCTTCCCTGCCAATTTGTTTGAGCTCGAAAAATTCCATCTTCTTCGTCATATCCAGGACCAGGTCTCTATACTTGGCAAGGGTGGGGTCTTGGGCATTATACTCTCCCTTTACTTGTTTGACAACGAGTTGGGAGTCGCAGAAAGCCGCCACCTTAGTTGCTCCATAGAAGGAGGCTAACTCAATGCCAAATATTAGAGCTTCATATTCAGCTTGATTATTTGAGGCAGGGAACTTGAAACGGATGGCGTCTTGCGTAGTGTATTCTCCTCCTGGGCTTGCTAGTACAATTCCAGCTCCGCTTCTTTCCTTTGTGGCTGATCCGTCCGTATACAGGATCCAACAGTTGGGTGGTAGCTCAATGGGAGAGTCTTTATCCTCTGGTGCATTTTGCTTCCGAGAGGTGGGGAGATGCTCACCCATAAAGGCAGTCTCGACCATGAAGTCAACCAAAGGCTGTGCCAGAAGGGTCTTCCTTGGCTGGTAAGTGATATCAAACTCAGTGAGAGCGATGGACCAATTAAGGAGACGTCCGGAGCCATCCAACTTATGTAGTATCTTCTTCAATGGTTCATTTGTGTATACGGTGATAGGATGTGCAGAAAAATAGGCACGTAATTTTCTTGAGGCAATGACTAGCGCGTACGCTATCTTCTCCACATTAAAGTATCTGCTTTCCACGTCGGACAGTGCCTTAGAGACATAGTAGACAGGCTTCTGAACTCCTTCGTCATTCCGAACTAAGACAGCTGCGACAGCATAATCAGTGGCAGCTAGGAAGACATATAGCATCTCACCGGTAGTCGGACTGCTGAGCAAGGGAGGGGAACCCAAGTACTTCTTCAACCGGAGGAATGCTTCAGAGCATTCGGGAGTCCAGGAGAAGCTCTTGGTACCCTTCAATACCTTGAAGAAGGGCAGTGACTTTTCGGCAGATTTGGCGATGAATCTTCCAAGGGCCGCTATTCTTCCATTTAGTCTTTGAACCTCCTTGATCGTGGTAGGTTCCTTCATGTCCATGAGCGCCTTAATTTTTTCAGGGTTGGCCTCTATTCCCCTTTGTGATACCATGAAGCCTAGGAACTTTCCAGCCGTTACTCCAAATACGCACTTGCTTGGGTTCAGCTTCATGTTGTTAGCTCGGAGGTTGTGGATTGTCTCTTCCAGGTCAGGAACGTGACTGCCTTCCTTGGTCTTTATGACCATGTCATCAATATAAGCTTCCATGTTGCGACCTATTTGGCTTTCAAAAACTTGATTCACCATCCGTTGGTATGTGGCACCCGCGTTCTTGAGCCCAAAAGGCATCATGATGTAACAGTAATTTCCCCCAGGTGTTTGGAAGGCCGTCTTCTCAATGTCCTCTTCCGCCATTTTTATCTGATGATAGCCTGAATAGGCATCTAGGAAGCTGAGAGTTTGGTGTCCAGCAATGGAGTCAACCAACTTGTCAATTCTAGGGAGAGGATAGCTGTCCTTGGGGCAGGCCTTGTTTAGATCAGTAAAGTCTATGCACATACGCCATTTCCCATTTTGCTTCTTCACCATAACTACATTGGCCAACCAAACGGGGTACTTGACTTCAAGAATTATTCCGGCGCTAAGTAATTTCTGCACCTCTTCTTTTATAGCTTCCTCCTTGTCCCTTGCAAAATTTCTCCTTGTCTGGGAGATAGTCTTCGCCAAAGGATCAACTTCCAGGCGGTGGAGGGCTACTTCTTCATTGATCCCCCTCATGTCTTCGACTCTCCAAGCAAAGACGTCGAGACTGTTTTTCAGAAGGGAGATGATTCTTTCTTTCTCTTCTGGAGATAGTTGGCCCCTGAGCTTGATTTTTTGTTCAGGATAGTCAGGATTGATGACTACCTCTTCCAATTCATCTACCGGCTTCATTTCAGGACCGTCACGGAATTCTAGAGACTCGATAATGATTTCTCTAATTCTTCTCCCTTCGTTGTCGTTCACATTGAGGCCTTCTTCCTCCATAAGTTTATCGACATCGGGGAGATTGACCTTCCCTAGGTCGTGGTTGGCCCCCGAGTTCTGGCCGTTGATGAGAACAGGGTCTTCCTCGGATACGGGCGGAACTATGCCTTGATCATCTGCAATTTCATGGACCATAGGCTCTTCCTCAGGTACAGGTAGGACTATGCCTTGGTCATCTGCAATTTCTAGGACCATAGGCTCGTCCTCATCAACAAGCACCTCACGGATATAGCTCATTCTGGAGCTAGTTTCGGTGGTTTTCTGAGACTTTGAGATCTTGATGTTTTCCTCGGGGGTATCTATCTCCACACTTTTGAATTTCTTTCTGCTCTTCACGACATGTTCCAAGAAGTCTTTGGGGGTTGCCCTTACACATCCAATCCCAGTTCGAGTGGGGAATTTAACTCGTTGGTGGGGAAGGGAGGCCACCATCCCAAGTTTAGCTTGACTTGGAATGCCTATGATTGCATGATAATCACTAGTCAAATCCATGACTATGAAATTGACTGTGGCTTTGGCTAAGAAGGGATGATCACCGACTTCAAGTTCTAGCTCCACGGTCCCCTTAGCTCCAACCTTATGGTTGGTGAATCCTTCGAGCCTACCATGATATGGTTCCAGTACAGTGTCTTTCAATCCCATCTGTTGAAAAGCGGAATAATACAGAATGTCACGGGAGGCCCCCGTGTCCACAAGTAATCTTTACGATTCCACATTGTCAATTCGTCCCTTTATCACCAAGGGTTGTTCACGGGCAGCACGGCTCCCTGCCAGTTCGTTTGGTGAAAAACTGATGACCTCTTCCGCTTTATGAATCCAAGCAGACACGTGGTAAACTTTGCTTAGTTCATGGATCTGGCCCCTCAGCTTTCTGGTGGAAGTAACTTCTTCACGGATTACGTGCAATTTGGCTCTAGGAGGCCTACGTTCTCCGTCTTCACTTTTATCATCATCTTCGCTTTCCTCTTCCTTTCGCTTCCGCTTGTTGTTGTCTTTCTTCATGACATAGCGGTCCAGCTTTCCCTCGTCGACCCACCGTTGTATTATCCTCTTTAAGGCCCAACAACCATCCGTGGTGTGGCCGTTGTCTTTGTGGAAATCACAGTATTTTGAAGCGTCACGAGGGTACTTCGGTTTATC
Source organism: Adenophora triphylla var. japonica (assembly GCA_022495995.1). NCBI lineage: Eukaryota > Viridiplantae > Streptophyta > Magnoliopsida > Asterales > Campanulaceae > Adenophora > Adenophora triphylla. The sequence continues at coordinate 134,338 of JAFEMH010002965.1, read as the reverse complement.
ACTTAGTGGACGGGGGGGAGGGAGATTTACTAGCTGCATGATTTCTGAAATGGGTTTGGTCAAGGGAGTGAATACCTCAGGTTTCTCTGTGCCTCTTGTTCTGTTCTTCCCTTTGGATCCCTTACCATTCCCATTGTCATTCTGGCGAGTGCCCGTCATTTCGGTTTCCGTCTTGTCGCCTCCCCTTTTGTTTGTTTTATCTTCAGCCATGGAAATGGCGTAAGCCACCTTGTATAGTTCGGACTTTGTTTGAGGTTCCCGGGCTGAGAGTTCATAAACGAGGGGACCAGATTTCAAGCCAGAGTTGAAACAAACAATGACCTCCCTATCAGTGAGGCTCTCTTCAACCTGGTCTGCCATTTTTCGGAACCGATTATAATAGCTGAGGGTGGTCTCTCCCTTTCCCTGCTCGATGTTGGCCAAGTCGGCCAGCCTCATCTTCCTCTTACCAGCAGTGGCAAAGTGGTCCAAGAACATTCTCCTCATGCCTCTCCAAAGAATCGATGCTACCTCTTTTAAGCTCACGGAACCAGTCAAAGTCATTCGGAGAAGGTGCTCGCGAAAGCTTTACAGAGCAAGTCATCAGCAGTGGTGAGGAGATTCATAGTTTGTTCAAAACCTTGCACGTGGTCTTTTGCATCAGTAGTGCCATTGTACTTCTCGAAATTAGGGAGCTTGAGGTGAGGATTAGGTGGAGCCGCAGTTATCCTCAAGGAGAATGGACGAGTTGCCCAGTCATAGTCATCGTCATTGAACTTCTTTCCCATCTCCATGTCATCCAGTCTTTGCTTCAACAGCTCCCATTGCTTGGTTTCCACTCCCTTGTCGCTGCTTGAGCGGCTGCTTCGTTGGGAGCTTCTGATGGATTTATCCTTGGGGCGATCATTCACCCTACTGTGCTCCGCGTCATGTCGGTGGTTGTCCCGTTTGGAGGGGGCCTTATCACGCTTCAGTTCCAGGTCTTGGCCACCAAGTATCATCCTATATGGTTCCGGGGTCCTCGGCCTAGCAAATTCACAAACACGGGGACGGGGAGAATCCCGACGATGCCGAGGAAGAGGAGAATCATGGCGGGATCGACGAGGACGTGGAGAATCAGGACGCCGGGGTGCTATGACTAGACGAGGTGGTGACATTCGCCTGTTCAGACTGAGCCTTGTCCTTAGGTCCCTTGAGTTCACCTCCTCTTCCCTGGGAGTCAATTGGCTTCTCAGGTCAACTACCTGATCCCTCTTCTTACTGTCATGCCGAGGACGGGTAGGTTCCCGGGGTGCTTGCTTTGGTAGTTCAGCGGTCTTGAGGAGAGGAGCTCGTTGCTCACCTTGTTCCCTTACGAGAGGGTTGCCCACAGATGGCCTAATGAATTCAGCCATGGAATGCTCTGGGTCCAATTGCAAAAGAGCAGCCTGTGTTTCATACATCCTTTGCAATGTTTCCATTTGCTTATGTAACAAAGAGCGTCGGTCAACGGGTGGAGCTCCCACTGCTTGACCGACGTCGGCATTCTTTGTCTTCTTCCTTCCCACTTGCTTCCCACGAGTACGAGTGGGCCGAGGAAGCTCGGCACCCTCTCCCTCGGCATTCGCTTGACCCTTGGAACGAAGGGTCATGGCGAGGGGAGGAGGGGCATCTGGCTGAGGTAGAGGAGGAGGAGGAGGCAGCTCCTCGGCTCCAGTGTTCCCCCCATTTACTTGGGTTGGGTCCCCAGCTGTAACACTTGCAGATTGTCCGTCCATAGCAAATCAATCAACAAATTACCAATTTAAGCGAAAATCCCAAAATCACAATTTCCAATCAAATTCGGAGCAGAATTTGACGCAAACTAGGAGACTGCGATTGGGCAACTTTGACAATGCCAAATTTTCCGGCCAAAATTGGGACGAAATTCCAACGATTAAAACGATTCCAACCAAAACTGGGCAAATTCCGGCGGAAATTTGCAGATTCCGGCCGAATCAAAAACAGGGCCCAAAACGGTCCAGAAAATTTCGTTCAAACTATAAAATTTCCGGCAGAAAACGGGCTTCAGGCGATTATTCCAGGCCAAACAAAGGGTGTTTGAATCGATTTCCCGGCAATGGAACCAATTGATGATGCCAAAATCGTCAAATCAGCCCAAATCCAAGCGATGAATGCTCCGGTGATTGCAAGGCCTGAAAATAAGAGAAAACACGTAAACTAAGCCGGGGCGGATCCGGCTAAAGGCCCTCCGGCGTGAGAGTAAGTTCACGGTTTGTATGTGAGAAAACAAATTGACAGAGTTTCTCCAATGTAAAAAGTAACGTACCAAATAATGAGCCATGGGCCTTATATTTATAGGGATGGATTGTTAGAATTCATATTGAAGTGAACTTGTAAAGAGATAAGATATAATCCTAAGAGAATTATATCTGTTAAAGAGTCATTATTTGACTTGAATTGGTGTTGGTGATTGTAATCCTGACTGGATCATGACTGTAGAATCCTTGTTTGATAAGGATTGTGTAATCTGCTAGCCGGAATGTCGAGGAACAGAAATGTTTTATCTCGGCCTTTGCAAGTAGTCCGAGGTGAATGATTCTGCTTCCTCGTTATTTGGTGCTTGGCCGGCAAGGTAACATGCCGGGATAAATGATTTTGTTTCCTCGTCACTTGATTATATGCCGAGGTACTAACTTTTATCTCCTCGTCACTTGTGACATCTCGGGATATGACGGCCCAGGCATGATGATATAATGTCGAGGTAGATGATCCTCGTCATACGAGGAAAGTTGTTCCTCGGCCCTGATACTTGTGTGTTGTATTATGTTTATGGCCCAATCCATTTGGGCCCAGCTCGAACAAGCCCATGTTCGTATCTCGGTTTATACCGTTCAGTAGTCAATCCAGTATTCTTCACGCCCTGACCCGCGTAGCAATTCTAACCTATGATGCTATATACCCTAGTCGAACCTGAACCAGAACAAAGAGGAATTTCAATGAAAATACACAACCCACTCTTAGAATCAGCACACGAAATTTCTTTCAATTTCACACCCAAACAACCAACCTTCTCCAGATCTGAAAAAGACTTTCTTAAAATGAAGTCAAACCTATCAGAAGTTTTATTTTCACTTGTATCCAAAAAATTTCGGTCTCTTTAGCTTCTTGACAGCAAGAATTCTTTGCAGCTTTGCAGTCTCATTATGCAGTAGTCCAGGCTCTAGCGCTGGATGAGGATGAGATGCCTAATATTAGAGATGAAACTGTCCCAGATGAGGAAGGAATGTCTAGGTATTATGACTCTTGATATTCTGAGTGTTTTATACATACGTTCTGACTGGGTATCTTTGTTCCATTTTATCTCAAAAAATTGAATCATTACGAGTTGTGACACTGATAGGCCAGGAGTTGTGAAAACATTGGAAGAATTCAAGCTTTCTGTTTACGGAGAGTCATACGATGAGCAGCATGAATCTAAAGCAAGTGATACCTCCAGAAAACGGAAAGCAATCTCCGAAAATGCAGTTAAGGAGAGTGCAAACTACAATTGGTCTGATCTAGCAGATAGTGGAAAGGTGACATTGAACTTTGATTTATTCTTGAGTTTGAGCTTTTGATTACAGAAAAATGAAAATAGGTTGCTATGTCGCGAGGAATAGAAGACGTTTAATAATAAATAATACTCCCTCCGTCCCTGAAAGATTGTCTCATTTGCCATTTTGACTTGTCCCAAAAAGTATGTTCCATTTCTAAATTTAGGCATGAATGTTAATGCAAATCTACTAAGGTACAAGAAGGTGAAGCTCTTCCTTAATAATTGCAAAATGTACAACAGGACAATCTTTTAGGGACGGAGGGAGTAGTAGCAATAGTAAAGCAATAACAACAATAATTGACAGTAGTAACATCTATGCTAACAGATTCTCATCTGACACAATTCTGTAAAGCTTTGGGGTTAGATTAATCATTTAAATTGTTTGACCTGCAAATCTTGATCTGCATAACTGAGTTGTAATTTGTTGCCAAATTCAATGTTGAGTATAGTTTAGGTTTGTAACTAAAAGCGAGTTTGAAGAATGTTGATGGATGACCGTTTTGTGCTATTACATTAATACATTCCACTAAGTTTACTGCGAAATTTGTTGCTGACAGGTTTAAAATTGTCATTAGAGCTTTGTAATTGAAGTCCTATTAATTTGATATATATATACTCCCTCCGTCCCGGAGAAATGTGCACTTTTTTGCTTGGCGCGGGAATTAAGGTAAAAGGTGAAAAAGGTGATGTGTTGTGAGTGTAGATGGTTGGGTAGGAGAGAGAAAGTGGAGTAAGTGGGTAATAGTTGCGAGTAGAGAGAAGTGGGTCCCATTTCCATTTTGGGAAAGTGCAAATTATTGTGAGACGCCCAAAAGGTGTCTTTTTGCAGATTATCGTGGGACGGAGGGAGTATATATATATATATATATATATATATATATATATGTTGTTAAAAGATCTGATTTTCTCAATAATGTCAGTGGCATTAGTCCCGAAATAACAATAAAAATATGACGGTAAATACATACTTTGTCCCGAAAAGATAGTCCCACTTTGACTTTGGTGGTCAAGTACTTTGGTGGTCAACTTTGACCTATCATTTATGAAATTTAATCATCCTAATGAAATTCTAAAAAATATTTTGATGCATAGAACACTATCAAAAAAATGTTAAATTCCCATTAGCATAACTCAAATTTCACGAGTTCTTGGCCAAAGATCAATCAAGTTGACCACAAAAGCCGAAGGTTGGCTATCATTCCGGAATGGAGGGAGTATATGCTAATAGATTGTCATCTGTCACTGTTCCATAAATCTTTGGTCCAGGTTAGCATTGCACACAGAATTTCTGAAAACATTGCTCAGTGGAATTGAAGAGTAATTTCTTGCCAAATTTAGTTTTGTAAAGTTTAGGTTTATAACCGAAAGGGAGTTTTGAGACTGTTGATGGATGCTATTTTTGGCTTGAAACATTCCACGTCAGAGTTTCGTAACTGAAAGTTGAAACCCTATTTTATTTTTATTTTTATTTTTATTTGATTTTGTTTGTTTTTTTATTACTTATTTTTGATCTGTATCGCAGTTGAAAGAATTAACTGTGTCGGAGCTGAAGTTGTATTTGAGCGCTCACAAACTTGCAGTTGCTGGTAAAAAAGAAGCTTTGGTTAGTAGGATCTTAACTCACTTGGGGAAATGAATGAGGACGTTCCTTATCACGCACGCAATTTGACCAACTCTCTCTTCTGTATGACTTCAAGAATGTGTTTCCATTGAACAACGTAACCTTTGGAGGTTTCATATCTGAGCTTTATTGATGGTGAAGACTTGACTACAATCTGTTTACAAATATTGCTCTCCAAATTTCTTGCCTTGGTTTATTCATGAATGACTTCTAGCGACTGATGCGTCGGAATTTTGAGCAGTAAGTAGATAGAATTACAACATCTTGAGTTGCTATGCACCTCCAAAAGTTTCAACAGCGCATTCTGCATCTTATACCGTATATTTTATCAGGAATAATTACAATACTATTTTTATCCAATGTATTAGTAACATTTAACTAAACATACATATTAAGAAAATAGCTGAAAAATCAACTTTCTAATTTGCCTCTCAAGACATTTGAACTTGCATTTATATGTTGGATAAAGAAAAATACTACAGATAAAAAAAAAAAAAAAAAAAAAAAGCTTCTTCAGGCCTGACAGCCAGTTGAAGACGATGATTCTGTGTTGTTTTCATCAGCTGAATTGGCATTAAAGCTCCACAGTTGTTCAGCTCGCCTCTCATCAGACCCAGTACCACATAATAACAATCTAATCTGTTGAATGTGTATAAGATTGATTAACAGTTGAATCAGCTTTTATATTATACAGAGTACAAATATACATACCCAATGTACAAGGAACAAGATAGAGGAGAGCAGGTTGACCATGCCCATTCATCAAGTACAACCCTACGTATGTCAACAGCAGACTTGCATCCACATAATCAAAATGAGACAAAAAAAATTGAATTTATCCCTACCCCTCCCCTCCTCCCAGATAACAACCTATTAAGATGTCAGCCACCTGTCTTGAAGCCTCAAAACAATTAACATTAACCAAAACATGATCTAGAAACTTCCAATTCACTCGTTTCCTCTCCTCTGAAGAATCAACCTCCTCATTCCCTACCGGAGACACTTCAATGCTCTGCCTTCCCCTAACACGTGCTTCCGCCTTCCAAAATCGTAAGTCTCCCAAGTTTAACACAATAGTCGCCAAACTAATGACTCTAAAATCACTGACCTTAAGTCCACGACCCTTCTTATAGGTCCCAAAATGTCTGTTGAAAAAGTATTCACCAAATTCTGTTTTTTTTTTTTTGAATTCGCTATTGGCAAAAGAAAATTCATTGTTTTGTTAAAAATTAAAGGTTCTATTGGCAATAGCAAATTTTGTTTTCTCCTAACGTATTTATTTTGTGGAAAATAAAATTTACTGCAGCCAATAGCAAATTCTAAGTGCGGAAACACTGAATTCAGAAAATTAGCACATTCTGGTAAATACACATTTTCAACAGAGATTTTAGGACATACTTGTTTGGTAGTGTTATATTTTTCATTTTTATTCGCCTTTTTATTCTTTCGCACGAAATTGTCCAATATAAATAACAAATTTGTAGAACTGAATCACCACAACTAGAAGAACATTACCCAGTCAAAGATAGAAGGCTGTCCACGAAATCTGAATTACTATATACTATTCACATAAGCAGCATGAACGAACAGTAGAATATGAATAATACTCCTTCCGTCCAGTTACATACTTCACACTTTCTATTTTGGGCGTCCAATTACATACTTCACACTTTGTCTCCTACATTATTTTAATACTCACAACACCATTATAATTTACTATTCCCTCCACTCATTCTCTCTCCTATTTTACTTTTACACTCACAACATTATATCATTATTTTTTTCCTTAATCCACGCGTGAACAGTAACTGTGAAACATGTACTTGGACGGAGGGAGTATATGCTTCCAAATAAGAGTTAATGAATTATACTCCCTCCGTCCCGGCCGACTTAGGACTTTTTGCCATTTTGGGCGTCCCACCCGACTTAGAACGACCCAAAATGGAAACCTTAAATCACTATTCTCTCCACTCATTCTCTCTCCTACATTATTTTAATACTCACAACACCATTATAATTTACTATTTCCTCCACTCATTCTCTCTCCTACATTATTTTAATACTCACAACACCATTATAATTTACTATTCCCTCCACTCATTCTCTCTCCTATTTTTAAATTACACTCACAACATTTACCTTTTCCTTAATTCCCGTGCCATTTCAAAAAATCCTAAGTCGACTGAGACGGAGGGAGTATACATCAAGAGTACCCACCACATCCACAGCCAATCATCAAAGGAAGGAAGTATCCATTTCGTACACTTTTCTTTTTTGCTTCGTCATACCTGCAAGTAACAACTAAGACTGACAGTATAGTGAGTTAATATTTTTCACGTGGGTGTGAGGCTTTTTGTGTTATACGTCATATTGTACTTACTTCCGGTGTTCTTTGAAAAAAGTGTGATAGCATCACACTTGGGCCAAGTCAAAAAGATTGACTTAATTATGTTTTGTTATTTTCATTGTATTTTAAATTAAATAAATATTTTATATATTGTTTTTATTTAACTAACCTATTAACCGAAAATTATTATAATTTTAGTATTATTTTGATTATTTATATAGAACTCTCACATGGATAAATGAAGGCTTAAAGTGATAAAAAAGATTGAAGAGATTGAAGATTGATCAAGCTCTTTATCAAAGCTTATCCTTACCCGTTAGCACTGACCTCCTTGGCTATAAATACAAAGGCCAAGACAGTTTACAAGACACGATTTTTACACTCCAAAAGGCTGAAGAGATTTCAGGCTGTGAGGAGTTTGTTTTAGTGAGAGTTCATGTTGGTTATTTTGTCATTCTCTTAGTTTACATTTTGTAATCAATTCGAAAGTGATTTTTAATAAGAGAAGTTTATTGTCTGTGACATATTCTTTGTAGATAAGTGTTTAAAGCTTTGTTTATTTCTTTTCTATTTTTATTATTCCGCTGCATTTCACTGTTGTGCTAGTGCTGGTGCGATAGCATCAGAACTCACATCAGGCTTCTGTGACTTTCTGTGCACTTCCTAGCCGCTCCATTTCTTTCAATTGGTATCAGAGCCACACTCGACTTCACTGAGTGAGATCCAAGAAAGAGTGGTCATTATGGAAGGACACTTGAATCAATACCGTCCCCCGATTTTAGATGGAACTAATTATGCTATATGGAAAGCCAAAATGCATCTCTTCATCAAAGCAATTGATGAACGAGTCTGGCTTAGCATCATTATTCCATGGTCCCCTCCTAAGGCTGAAGTTAAGAATAAAGAAGAAGAGGGTGAAACTTCTGAAAAAGTGTACAAAATTAAGCCTGAGGAAGAATGGACCGCAGATGAGGTTACTCTTGCTAATTACAATTCCAAGGCTCTTGGTGCTATTTCAAGTCATGTGGATAAACACATGTTTAGACTTGTTTTGAATCAAAATATAGCAAAGAAAGCCTGGGATATTTTGCAAGCTCACTGTGAAGGTGATGACAGTGTTAAAGCCACTAGGTTAAGAATTCTCATGACCAAGTTTGAAAACTTGAGGATGACTGAGACTGAGGACATAAAAAGTTATTCTGCTAGAATAAGAGAAATCTCAAATGAATGTCTCTCCCTAGGTGAGCCTATTTCTAATGCTAGATTAGTTTGCAAAATGTTGAGAACTGTCACAGATAAGTTCAACATTAAAATAGCTGCTATTGAAGAAGCAAATGATACTGCAACCATGAATTTAGATACTCTTGTGGGTAAGCTAACCATGTTTGAAATGAACATTTCCATTCAGCAACAACATAAAGCTGAAAGTGTTGCTCTTGCTTCTGCTCTTTCTAAAGCATCCTCAATTCCAAAAGAGATTGAGGAAATTTCAAATGAAATTGATATTTCTAATTTGAAAACCGAAGATGTTGCTCTTTTAACAAAAAAATTTACTTCTTTTCTCAAAAACAAAAGAGACAACAAATTTTCCTCTAAAAAATCAACTACTTTTGATAAACCAAAAGAGGATAATGAGAGTACTTTCAAGAAACCCACTAGCTTTTCTAAACATAGATCTGAATCTGTTCAATGTAGAGCCTGTAAAGGGTTTGGTCATTATGCAAATGAATGTGCCAATACTCTGAAGAAAAAGGGGATGAGCCTAAGTGTGACCCTTAGTGATAGTGAGGACGAAGATGAGTCGCTAAACTTAGCAATCATGGAAATCTCGCCTCCAAATCATGAACATCAATCTGATGTAGCTTCAGATGTTATCACATCTACCATAACATCTTCTGAATCTTTTATAAACTGTTATACCTCCTCGCTGAACAAGAAGTCTGAAAATGAAGAAGAAGATGATGGAAACTATAACGAGCTACTGGATGCCTATGCTGAACTATATGCCGATTGGGAAAAGCGTGTTGAAAAAATCGCTGTCTTTGAAAAGGTAACTGAAAAACTCTCTACTGAATTATCTAAAGTTAAAGATGAACTGAAGAATGTATCTACTGAAAATGATAACCAAAAAGATTCAATTGCCAAACTTGAGGTCATGCTCACTAAACGTGACATTGAGCTTGAGAAAACCAAAATCGAACTCACGGAGGCCAAGAAAACTTTTGAAAAGATGAATACTAGAAAGGCAACTCTTGATGAGGTTCTTAATGTAAGCAAGTTTTCGAAAACAGGTCTTGGCTTTGAATCAAATTTTTTGAAAGAGGGAGAAAGTAGTTCCTCGAAACCTAAACCTTTTCACAACCAAAAATCATCAACCAAAAAGAAAAGATTTGTGTCCCATTACTGCTTCTTACCAGGACACATAAGACCTTTCTGTTATAAGAGGATTCGTGATCTGGGAAAAGATGCTCCTCAGATGAGTGGACTGATGCACTCACATCACCACTCACATCGACAGAAAACGGGTCAGTTTGTTTGGATAGAAAAGAAAAATGAAGAATGCAAGGTAGTGTTCACCTCTCTCAAGAGCAGCATTGCTAGCTCATGGTACTTTGACAGCGGGTGCTCAAGGCACATGACAGGTAATGCAGAATTCCTCACGGATTACATCTCTGTCAAAGGTGGGAATGTGAATTATGGGGGAGGAGCACAAGGTAAGATTGTAGGTAAAGGTACTTTATGTGTGAATAATATGCCTAAACTGAAAAATGTCTATCATGTAGAAGGTTTGAAAGCTAATCTTATTAGTATAAGCCAACTGTGTGATGACAATTTGCATGTTAATTTTGACAAACATGAGTGTAAAGTGTTTGATAACACTAATAAATGCCTATTCACTGGAGTAAGGTCTCAAGATAATTGTTACAAATTTGGGGATAACTTATCCTGCCTTAGCTCCAAAACAAATGAACTTGAACTATGGCATCAAAAGTTAGGACATGCTAGCTATAGGAAAATAGAAGAACTAGTTAGATTTGATGTTGTTAAACACTTGCCCAAGCTTGACTTTAAACAATCAAGTGTGTGTGGTCCTTGTCAAAAGGGCAAGCAAACCAAAGCCTCTCATCCAAAAGTTGACCAAAGTTCCACGTCTCAAATTTTAGAATTAATACATACTGACCTTATGGGACCAATTGAAGTTGAGAGCTTAGGTAGAAAGAAGTATTCATTTGTTTGTGTAGATGATTTCTCTAGGTATACTTGGGTGCTATATTTAAAAGAAAAATCTGAAGCACTTGAAGTATTTAAAGTTTGGTATAAAAAGGTGAAAAACTTGTATGGTAAGAAAGTTATCAAAATTAAGTCTGATCATGGAACTGAATATGAGAACACTTTGTTCGTGATTCCAAAGAAATCACCCATGATTTTTCAGCCCCTAAAACACCTCAACAAAATGGGGTTGCAGAAAGAAAAAATCGTACATTGCAAGAGATGGCTCGTGTCATGCTTAGTTCTAAAAACATCTCTAAACGATTTTGGGCTGAAGCACTTAATACTGCTTGTCACATAGGAAATAGAGTTTATTTGAGAGTTGGATCAACTATGACTCCCTATGAAATCCTCCTTGGTAAAAAACCTACTCTTAAATATTTTCATGTTTTTGGATGCATATGTTATGTTCTAAATGATAGAGATTATCTATCTAAATTTGATTCCAAAAGTGACAAGGCTGTTTTTCTTGGATATTCCACAAACAGTCGTGCATATAGGGTTTACAACCTTAGAACCAAAACTGTGATGGAATCAATTAATGTTACATTTGATGATACTGCTGACTTGAATTTAAAATCTCTTGAAGATGATGTCTCAGATTGTATAGAGACAATGCAGGAAACTCAGAACCAAACTAAACAGACGCCGAAATGGATGCGAAAGCGGATGCGGAGTGCGATGCACATCATCACCTACATCAGAGCAAACAAAATCTGGTTCAGAATCTGAGGATTCAGACTGTGAAAAAGGTAATTTGGATAGGACCAAAGACATACCCAGCAGAGTACAAAATAATCACCCAATATCTCAAGTAGTGGGTGATGTAAACGAGAAAATTAGCACAAGGGAAAAGCCAAGAGTCAACTACCGTGAGTTGGCTGGGCTAAGTTGTGTTGAATCACAAGTGAACAAGGTTAGTTCTTGTTGTTTTGTTTCCAATATTGAACCTAAAAATGTTGTAGAAGCTATGAAGGATGATAATTGGATTGTTGCCATGCAAGAGGAATTAAACCAATTTGAGAAAAATGAAGTATGGACTTTAGTTCCTAGGCCTATTGGAGGAAATGTAATAGGAACTAAGTGGATTTTTAAAAACAAAACTGATGAAAATGGGCAAATTACAAGAAATAAAGCTAGGTTAGTAGCCCAAGGTTACACTCAAATAGAAGGTATAGATTTTGAAGAAACATTTGCTCCTGTTGCTAGGATAGAGTCAATTAGGCTTTTACTTGCTATTGCTTGTTATTTGGACATTACTTTACATCAAATGGATGTTAAGAATGCTTTTTTGAATGGTGTCCTAAATGAAGAAGCCTATGTTGAACAACCTAAGGGCTTCATTGATCCCCATTTCCCTAATCATGTCTATAAGTTGAAAAAGGCCTTATATGGTCTAAAACAAGCCCCTAGAGCTTGGTATGGGAGGCTAACTGAACACCTCATACAAATGGGATTTAAGAGAGGTGAGGTAGATAAAACCTTATTTATTTTAAAAGAAAATGTAGGAATCTTAGTGGCCCAAATTTATGTTGATGACATTGTATTTGGATTAAATATTCCAAAGATATGTTAGACTATTTTGTCACAAGTATGACTACCACCTTTGAAATGAGTATGGTTGGTGAGTTAACCTACTTTTTAGGACATCAAATAAAACAAAATAAGGAAGGAATTTTTATATCTCAAAGTAAGTATGCCAAAAACTTGGTTAAAAAATTCTCTCTTGACAATGCCTCTCACTTTAAAACCCCTATGGGATCATCCCAAAAGTTGTGCAAAGATGAGAATGGTGAGGATGTTGACCCCACCTTATATAGAAGTATGATTGGGAGCTTGTTATACCTTTCAGCAAGTCTCCCTGATATAATGTTTAGTGTATGCATGTGTGCTAGATATCAAGCTTGCCCCAAATTATCCCACCTCAAAGCTGTAAAAAGAATCATTAGATATGTTGGTGGTACTATCAATTTAGGGCTAAGCTATACTAGAGAAACCAACACAAATCTGGTAGGATTCAGTGACTCTGATTGGGCAGGCAATACTGATGATAGGAAAAGCACAACTGGTGGTTGTTTTTATCTTGGAAACAACTTAGTATCTTGGTATAGTAGAAAACAGAACTGTGTATCCCTTTCTACTGTTGAGTCAGAATATGTGGCTGTAGGGAGTTGTTGTTCTCAACTCCTTTGGATGAATCAGATGATTAAAGATTATGGACTTAAAAGTGATATCCTAACTGTTTTTTGTGATAATCTAAGTGCCATAGAAATATCAAAAAATCTTGTTCAACACTCACGTACTAAACACATTGACATTAGACATCATTTTATTCGTGATCTTGTTGAGCAAAAAATTATTAGCATGGAATCAATTAGCACCGAAAAACAGTTGGCTGACATTTTCACCAAAGCCCTTGATTTTCAGAGATTTTCCACTCTAAGGAAATCTCTGAGTTTGTGTGCAATATAATGATGTGATCCCCCGTGTGATCACATCATATCTAACACCTGTATACTACAACTCTAATAAAAAAAATGCATTGCATGATTTATCTCAGTGTGGTCACTTGTAGTGCATCTTTGATTTGTTTCCTCTCTGAATTGTGAATCCTTCTTAAATAGTAGTCAACAACTGTTGACTCTAAATTTATCTTACTAGATGTCTCTTGGTGGATGCAAAAACAAAAAAAAAAAATTATTGGGAAACAGCTACTCCACTCATGGTATGAAGTCATTTCAATGTGATCAAAATGACTTCAAGAGAAAGTTTGAGTCAAATTGATAAGATCATTCGAAAGAGGGCTATCCATGAGAATAATGAAGAGTGAAAGCTACCCATAATATATTTTTCCATGAAAAAATTATATGTGGAAGCATTCTAGAGGCCAAGCAAGACAAGATTCTGATTCATTGACTTTCTTAGAGGAAATGCGTCCCCTGATGTAATTACATATTATGACACACATATACTGAGATTTATCCTTCACATGTGTGTAAGTTATGCATAATTATTTTCAAAATTTCTTGTCAACCTGGTCCTTGGTGAAAATTTCAAACAAATGCTTTTCTACTTCGAATTAATTTTTGTTAAAATATTTTATGCTCAACAAAATTTCTTATAAATTTTTTAAATGTCCATATGTTTAGGGGGAGTATAATTATGTGGATTTTTAATTATATCTATGGTAAGTACATTATCTAAAAATTAAATTTTTTTTTGGCATTTATCTCTATCACTTAAGTCTCCAAGGAAGTTAAGAACTCATTTACTCCAAGGATCTCAACCGGCCAAAGGGATTTAGGTCTAGTTTAGTTCAAATGAAAATAAAACTCTCTACAGTGACCTAAGCCTAGTATGAGTTAATGAGTGCTATCACATCAAATAAATACTCTAACCCTCCCTTCAATAAACCCTCACCGGTCATTTTGATCAAACCCAAAACCCTTAAAAATTCCAAATTTTCTCTGTTTTCCTCTGTAATTCAATGGCTTCCCCTTCCAAGTCTCCCTCTCCGATTGCCGCTAGCTCACCACCTCCATCTCCGACGTCCCAACCAAGTGCTGCCGTCGAACTGTTCGTGGACATTGATGCTACTCCGGTCTCCATGTCCCTCCCAGGTGCTCCAGACAATGCTATAGACGCTGATAATCCTGGGGATTTGAAAGCTGTTGGTGCAATGGCGGGGTTGGCTAGAGGCCCTAACTGGTCGTTGAGGCAGAGGGGTTTTTCTCCCAACATGGGAGAGTATACCCCAAAGGTTCGCCCTAATATGGCCGAGCCTGAGTTCATTGAAGGGGAGGATGAAGACTATGACCCCACTGCTGATCTGAAGAGAAAAAGGGGGAAATCAATAGCTAGTGGCTCTGGGAGCTCTTCAGGTAAACCCTTGTCTCAGAAAAGAAAATATGTGAGTGGTTTGTCTGTGTATTCAAGTGATTCTGATGAAGAGGATGTTGAGGCATTCAAAGTTGTGTCTAGAAGGTCTCAATCGGTAGAGCTTGAGGATTTGAAGGAAGCTGAGGACATTGTGGAATCTGCTGCCCAAGACCTAGGAGATATCTTCCCTCATGTCATTGTTACCAAAGGTGCTACTGCATTCCCAACCCCATCTCCTCCTGCAAACTCTCCAGTTGCCCCTGTTCAGTCTTCACCAGGCAACTGGTATTCTGGAATTCATTCTGAGGGTGATGAGGTTGAAAAATATGATGAGTCAGAGCATATTCCCCTACAAGCAATCTTGGACCTAAAGAAAGGCAAGGGAAAGGTGAGGCAAGCAAAGGCTAAAGCTGTTGGATCTATCTCTGCCCAAGCATCTGACATTGGGTCAGATGATGATGAAGCTGAAGATGAAACTTTTAAACTTGGGAGAGATGAGCTAGAAACTGAAAAGAAGGATGCTGCTGAAGATGTACTCACATCTGCATCCTCACCTAGAAGGAGCCTAAGGAAGGCCAGTTCCTCCAAAGCTGAACTGCCTAAGCCTAGGCATTCCCCAAGAGCTAAACCATCCTCAAGGAAGGTAAGCCCCCACTCTCCTGAGAAATTTATGTCTAAGTCAGTTAAAGAAAGGTTTGGGTTCTTTAAAATGAAAGGTTTTTTGGTTGAAAGGGTTGTTGATAAAACTTTTGAGGAAGTTGGTATGAAAAGGTATTTGGAAGAAAAAGGCCTTTTACACTCTGTGTCATATCCCAATTTCTACTAGCCCTCACTTGTTAGCGAATTTTATGCTAGTCTTGTCCAAGCAATCCAAGATCCTAGGTCTGATAGTTTTGAAAAAGTGAAAATTCGTGATCAAATTGTTTATTTTTCTCCTGCCATGATTAATATTTTTCTCCATGCTCCCTCTCCTCACATCCTTCCTCCCATGGCTCCTAAAAATGATATTGCCAACTCTATTACCAATGGTCTTGACCCCACATGGCACACTCAGTTCAAGTGTACCATGATCACTTCTCTTTGTGGTTTTCTATTCAAAATCTCAACATTCAATTGGAAACCCACATCAAATAAGAATATAGTAACCGTCCCTCATGCTGACCTAATCTATAGAATTTTTAATGGTCAAGAATTTAACTTGGGTGAAGTTATTTTTGGGAGTATAGTTCAGTTTGCAAGTAACAACTAAGACTGACAGTAAAGTTCGTAGACAAAAAAGTGATAAGAATAAATAAGAATAAATCTTAATCCTCATAATATTAGTTAATATCAATTAATATCTTCAGCATTCACTAGGATACATCAGTTAATATCTTCAACATTCATTAGGATATATTCTCTTTTTATTTATGTATATCTTTTCATTATTTTGTATAATCTTTTGTAATCTCTTCATAGCCATAGGTTTGTATATATATACATAGACATCACATATCAATACAAGAACAACACATGGACCCTAGTACCTCCTCACCAAGCCCAAAACATTGTTCGTTGCAAATGGGTCTACCGTATCAAATACAACCCTGATAACTCTATCCAAAAATACAAAGCCCGCCTTGTAGCCAAAGGCTTTCACCAACGTCCCGGTGTGGACTATTCTGAAACCTTTAGTCCCGTTGTAAAACCCGTGACCGTCCGCCTTCTTCTTTCTCTTGCCCTAAGCCAAGGTTGGTCTCTTCATCAGATAGGCATCAACAACGCCTTCCTTCAAGGCACCCTTCATGAAACAGTTTTTATGTCTCAACCCCCCGGCTTCGTCGATGAAGCCAACCCCACTCATGTGTGTCGATTAACCAAGGCCATCTACGGCCTCAAATAAGCTCCTCGTGCTCGGTACACCGAGCTCAAATCCCACCTTATTTCTTCCGGCTTTAAACCTTCCATTGCTGACCCCTCTCTATTTATCTACAATCAAAACCACCAAACCCTTTTATAAACAACCCACCCCAATTGATTCTAAACCCCAACCCACCCCAATGGTTCCTTACCCACCTCTCACCAACACCTCCGGCTCTCCTATCTCAAACCCATCTGATTATAGGGCTATAGTTGGTTCTCTCCAATATCTCTCAATCACCTGTCCGGACATTGCTTTCCCGGTCAACAAACTTGCACAATTTTTACAAAATCCACGTGACACTCATTGGTCCGCCTTAAAACGTCTTCTTAGATACCTTCACGACACTCTTCATCTAGGGTTGCAACTATACCGTGACACCCCATGTTCCCTTCATGCCTTTTGTGACGCAGATTGGGCTAGTGATAAAGACAATTATGTTTCAACTTTCAGATATTTAGTCTATCTTGGGCGCAACCTGATTTCCTGGGCATCTAGAAAACAACGAGCACTTTCCCGCTCCTCCACTGAAGCTGAGTTTCGAGCAATTGCTGATACCACGGCTGAAATTCTTTGGGTTCGTAACCTTCTCACAGAAATTACTGGTGCTATACCCGGTGTACTCACACCAACCACTACACCAGTTATATACTCTGACAACCTTGGTGCCACCCACTATGCTGCAAATCCTGTTTTTCACTCCAGAATGAAGCATCTTGCTCTTGCCTTCCACTTTGTTCGTGAACAGGTACAACTTGGCACTTTACGCGTGCAACACATCTCCGGCAAAGATCAACTTGCCAATGCTCTTACCAAACCATTACATCGTCCTCGTTTCCTCTCTCTCGTCTCCAAGATTGGACTTATCCAAGGATCGTCCAACTTGCGGGGGCGTGATAAGAATAAATCTTGATCCTCATAATATTAGTTAATATCAGTTAATATCTTCAACATTCACTAGGATACATCAGTTAATATCTTCAACATTCATTAGGATATATTCTCTTTTTATTTATGTATATCTTTTCATTATTTTGTATAATCTTTTGTAATCTCTTCATAGCCATAGGTTTGTATATATATACATCAGACATCACATATCAATACAAGAAGTTCTTTCACAAACCTTATTCTCTTTTAAAAAGACCAATAATATATTTAACGGAAAAAAAAGAGAGGCTCATTCACAAAAATGATTGTTGTAGAACTAGATCCAAATTTCTAAATAGCAACTTGACTCAAGCTAAAATTGCATAAAATATGGCTTTCAACACTGTATTGAGTATGTTGATAGAGATCCTATCAAATCTCTTAAAGATCCTACTTGATTTCCTTCTATGTTTACCTTTTCCTTATGTAAACATAATTCTAGAATCTTGTAGGCTACTCTTGTGTATTTGTATATAAACATCATAACATCAATAATATTGAATAATCTCTTTCAATAATTCTTATATTCTCACATGGTATCAGAGCCATAGGTCCAAAACTTTTCTCTCTCAATTCTCCTATGGCTGCTCCTGAGATCACCCTGTTACACAACTCTGCCGAGCCCTCCAAACCACTTATTGTGGTTTCTCTTGCTCATATTCTTAAGCTTACCCCTACAAACTATCTAGCATGGAGGACCAAATTGAGGCCACCTTGCTTGGTCATGATCTTTACATGTTTATTGATGGTACCCATCCAGCACCGCCACAACACATCACCCTAACCACCCCCTCTGCCGAGTCAACAGCAACTACTGAATCCACAAACACCAGTACCCCATCCATGCCTCCTGATGCACCAACCACGGTCACAAAATCAATCTCAAATCTAGCCTATACAACATGGTTTCGTCAGGATAAACTCATCCTAGGAGCCCTAGCTGGAACTCTCACCCCCTCCCTAGTTACCCTTATCTCTCAATGTTCTACCTCCCATGATGCATGGAAAACCTTAGCCAAAACCTATGCCAATCCATCCAAAGGGCATATTAAGCAAATCAAAGACCATCTTCGTAGTATCACAAAGGGTTCTCGCTCCGTTGATGAATACATGCGAGATATCAAAACCTACACTGACCAACTTGCATCCCTTGGTCGACCTCTTGATTCTGAGGACATTGTCGATCGTGTTCTTGATCAACTTAATGATCCTGACTACGACAGTGTTATCCAAGCAGTTCATAGTCGTGAAAATCCCATTGATTTTGAAGAACTTCATGAAAAGCTCATAAATCGTGAGCTTACTCTTAAACACAAATCTCAAACCCTACCATCTTTTCCCGCTTCCGCCAACTATTCTGCCGAATTTCCTAACCGTAACCCTAACCCCAGAGCTACCACTGCCGTCCCTCCTAACCCACAAACCACAAATCCGACCCATTCCAATCAGCCACAAAGTTCAACTCGTCGCCCCTACAATGGCCGTTGTCAGTGGTGTCGCCAATCCGGACATTATCTTGCCCTATGCCCCTATTTTCGCCAATCTCACCCTCAAGTTACTGTCCCCACACCTCCTCAGACTAATACCTATTCGTCCCAACCACGTAACCCATCTCGAACCAATTCCAACTCCCATCCTACTGCCTATACCGCCACTACATCCTCCGCTCCAAATTGGCTCTTTGATAGCGGCGCTACCCACCATGTCACTCATGATCTAAGTAATCTTGCCTTACATTCTCCCTTCGATAGCACAGACGAACTTTTAATTGGTGATGGCTCTGGCTTGAACATCTCCAACATTGGTTCCTCCTCTATCCTTACTTCCTCTTCTCCTTTAAATCTTTGTCATGTTCTCCATGTCCCATCTATTTCACGCAATATAATTTCTGTTTCAAAACTTTGTCTTGATAATAATGTTTCCGTCACATTCTTACCCTCCTCTTTTATTGTGAAGGACCTTCAAACGGGAAACACTCTTCTTCAAGGCAATTCTGAGTCCGGTATCTATGAATGGCGTCCTCCTTCTCCTGTTGTTCATTCCGTCAAGTCTTCAACAATAAATTGGCATCATAGACTAGGCCATCCATCTTATTCAGTTTTGCGTCATCTTAGTACTTCTTTTGGATTAAATATTCCTAAGTCTTTGAATTTTCATTGCAATTCTTGTGATTGTAACAAATCTCATAAATTGCCTTTCAGTGACAATACTATTACTTCTCATGGCCCACTTGATCTACTTTATAGTGATGTTTGGACATCTCATGTCTCATCTTATGATGGTTTTAAGTATTACATTATATTTGTTGATCACTTTTCAAAGTACATCTGGATTTACCCTCTCAAACACAAAAATGATGCCATAAAAATTTTCACCACTTTCAAACTTCGTGTTGAAAAGTTTTTCAATAGATCCATCATTACTATTTTTAGTGATAATGGAGGGGAATATATTGGTCTTCGCCCACTGCTTGAATCTCATGGAATCACCCATCTTACCTCTCCTCCTCATACTCCAGAACTTAATGGATATTCTGAACGAAGACATCGACACATTGTTGAAACTGGTCTCTCTCTTCTCACCCATTCTCATATGCCACTTAAATTTTGGACTTTTTCCTTTGTCACGGCATGTTACTTGATAAATCGCATGCCTACTCCGTCTCTCAATCTTCGTTCTCCATATCTCACCCTTCATGGACAGAGTCCAAATTATCTTAAACTTAGAAGTTTTGGATGTCTTTGCTATCCTTGGTTGCGTCCTTATACCTTTCACAAACTCGAACCTCGCTCTTCCCCTTGTGTCTTTGTTGGTTACTCTCCTACACAAAGTGCGTACTATTGCCTCGAACCCAATTCTCTGAAAGTTTTTGTGTCACGACATGTTAAATTTGTGGAGAATGAGTTTCCCCTCTTCAATAAATCTTCCTCTCGTCCTTCTTCCACTCCTTCCGCCTTCTCCCAAGCTGATGCTTGGTGCACCATGCACCTTCCTGTCCTCACTGTACCACTTCCTTCATCTCCCTAACCCTCGCCCTCTTTACCCACATCAAGCACCCCACACACCCCCTTGCCAAACTTAGCCATCCCCGTATCCTCCTCGGCCAATAGCCCTGCTGGCAGCCCCTCAGCTGAAACACACCCTATATCTTCTGCCACTGCTGAAACTTCACCCTCAACTTCTTCTGCCGAAACCCAATTCACCACCGAGCCACCTTCTCCTATCACCACCTCTCCACTGATTACCCCACCTTCCCCACCTCGTAGACCTACAACCCGAATTCAAAATAACATTACTAAACCCATACAAATGAACCTACTTGCCTCCATGCAACCCTCCTTCTCCGAACCCACCACTATTACTCAAGCCTTGAAAGTTCCCGCTTGGCGTGATGCAATGCAGAGTGAGTATGATGCTCTCATTAAGAATCATACTTGGGATCTTGTCCCATCCGCTCCGTCTCAAAATCTTGTTGGTTGTAAATGGGTGTTTCGTACCAAGTACAACTCAGATGGTTCTGTTGATCGACATAAAGCTAGACTTGTTGCTAAGGGGTTTCATCAGCGACCTGGCTTGGATTATTCTGAAACTTTTAGCCCGGTTGTTAAGCCTGCTACTATTCGTACCATCCTCTCTCTTGCCACAACTTATGGTTGGCCACTTCGAAAGGTAGATATTAATAATGCTTTTCTTCAAGGATCACTTCTTGAAGATGTCTACATGGTACAACCTCCTGGGTTTGTTAGTCAAACTCACCCCTCTCATGTTTGCAAGCTCAGGCAAGCTCTTTATGGTCTTAAGCAGGCTCCTCGTGCATGGTACACTGAATTGAAAAACTATCTTCTCTCTATTGGGTTCAAGAATTGTGTTTCTGATGCCTCCTTGTTTACACTTCATCATCATAACTCCTTTATCTATTTACTTGTGTATGTCGATGACATTATTATTACTGGCTCAGATGCTGCTCTTCTTGAATCCTTCATAACCACCTTTTCTACAAGATTTTCTCTTAAGGATTTGGGCACATTATCCTACTTTCTTGGAGTTGAAGTTATTCCACATAAGGATGGTTTGTTTCTTAGTCAGCACAAGTATATTCAGGATATTCTTACTCGCACCAATATGCTTAATGCTACGCCTATGCCCACTCCTCTTACTCCTCATCCACCACTTTCGGCACTTACAGGAACACCATTGCCGAATCCTACAGAATACAGGGCTATTATTGGTTCACTTCAGTATCTTTCTCTTACTCGTCCAGATTTATCTTTTATTGTCAATCGGCTTTCTCAGTTTCTTCATAAACCCACTGATCTTCACTGGGTAGCTCTTAAACGGCTGCTTCGTTATCTTGTGGGAACTAGCTCTCATGGACTTCTTCTTCGTCAACAGTCTCCTACCTCATTGCATGCCTTTGCTGATGCTGATTGGGCTGGTGACAAAGACACATATATGTCCACCACAGGCTACATTGTCTACTTGGGGCGAAATCCTATATCTTGGTCTTCTCGTAAGCAACGTACTCTAGCTAGATCTTCAACGGAAGCTGAGTATCGTGCTATTGCAGCCACTACTGCCGAGTTACTATGGGTTCAAAACTTGTTGACTGAGCTTGGTTTCTCTGTTTCTGTTCCTCCTGCCATTTATTGTGATAATATGGGGGCTACTTATGTTGTTGCTAATCCAAAGTTTCACTCTAAAATGAAACACTTGGGTCTTGATTATCATTTTGTCAGAGAACATGTTCAAAGTCAACACGCCTTCGTGTTTCTCACATCTCGGGCAGTGATAACCTAGCTGATGCATTGACAAAACCTCTCCCTCGTCCTCGGTTTCTTGATCTCATGTCCAAGATTGGTCTTGCCTTCCGGTCGTCCATCTTGAGGGGGCCTGATAGAGATCCTATCAAATCTCTTAAAGATCCTACTTGATTTCCTTCTATGTTTACCTTTTCCTTATGTAAATATAATTTCCTTATGTAAACATAATTCTAGAATCTTGTAGGCTACTCTTGTGTATTTGTATATAAACATCATAACATCAATAATATTGAATAATCTCTTTCAATAACTCTTATATTCCCACATATGTGACACATCAAAAATAACGCAAGAGTTTAATAATAAATATAACAATTTGACATATAGAACTGGATGACATTCTTTCATGTCACAAAATTCTTTAATGAGCTATGTGTTTGGAACAAACCAAAACAGAAAGTGAGTTAATATTTTTCACGTGGGTGTGATCGAGGCTTTTTGTGTTATATCGTCATATTGTACTGATAAGAAAGCTATAATTTTATTTTCAAAGAATGCTAAAAATTCCATGCGGGGGGAAGAATTTTATACAACAGCCACAGGGGTCGTTACTTCCGGTGGTCTTACATTGGCTTCTCCAATGCTCAATAGGAGATACTTTTTTACTTTGTTTTATCCTTTACATCGAAGGTGAATAACAGTGAACAAACAAAACATAGATAGCTACCGGCAATTAAATAAGAGAGTCTGGGAGTGAGAGCCGGACATCAAATACTTCCACATATATACATAAGACATAAGACATAAGACGAAGGAAAGTCAGCTGTGATAAATTTTTGAAGCTCAAGAACAAGAGGATTAGAACTTTGAAAAAGAGAAACAAAAACCTAAAGTAAGAGAAAAACTAAAACCATGAGTCACCACTACAGGAAAGAGGCTTATATACGGCGGTTAAAATCCGCCGTATATAAAACGCGCCCCGCCGTAAATAGTATATACGGCGGACTAGCCGCCGTAAATAGTCAGCCGTATAAAACATCGCCGTAAATACTATATACGGCGGGATAACCACCGTAAATACTATATACGGCGGAAATATCACCGCCGTATATAAATGAAATACATACGTATATTATGGCGTATTTGAGTAATCTTTATACGACGGTAGGTGTAACCGCCGTAAATAAGAGACGAGTCGTCCGCTCCGTAACGAGTCGTCCCAATTGCACCCCCACCAGGTTCCCTCGTCCCCCCATTGGGGACGAGTCGTCCATGTCCATTTTATACGGCGGATGTGCTTACCGCCGTAAATGACTTATTAGGGACGAGTCGTCCACATAGGCACGAGTCGTCCCATTTGGACCTCCTCCAGGTTCCCTCGTCCCCCCTTTTGGCACGAGTCGTCTAGGCCTTTATTTACGGCGGATGAAGGGTTCCGCCGTAAATAAGCCTTTTTTTTTTCTCAGCCCTGTATAATTCACTTTTCCCAAAAATACGTTCACAAAAACCAAATTCAACCTGTACACACACAAATGCAACCTATATATAACCAAAAATACACAAATGCAATCAATGTTTACAATCTACATATTAACACAAAATTAATGTTGAATGTATCCAGACATAATAACCATTATACAAAAAAGTTAGTTGTTGAATGTATCCAAAATTCAATCAATGTCTAAAATCCACAACTTTGAGAAACATATCACCACCTATTCATTACCGTCATTTCCACGTCGTTCCATAAAACAACGTTTCAATTCATCAATTTGTTGTTGTAACTGTCGGCGTTCCTCCTCATTTTGTCGGCGTTCCTCCTGAAGTTGCCTACCAAAATCTACTCTGACGGATGCCACCGCCTCCAATACAGCTGTCTGAGAAGTTGGGGATTTACCAAACACCTTAGTTTTGTTAACACCGCCTCCCATACATCGCACTCTCCCGTGGTCATCAGTGCCCATCATACCTGTAAAAATCTTTTCGCGCGCCCTGGGAGAGTTTTGTTGCTCCTCTGGCAGCTCATCAATTGCATCATTAAGCGTTTGCTGTAACAAAAACAACATGTTCAATATAAATGTTTTAACTTTAATTAATATTATGAAAATGAAGTTAGAAATGAAAAAAGTATTCTATAGAATAATAAAACTGAAACAGAAAAGGTTGAAACTTTAACTTACAATCATTTGAGCGGTTTCTTGATCAGCAGGTGTTTTGCCCGTGCGCGTAGCTATGAACAAGCTTACGCGATCAGTTGGTAAACCCTCGTCGTCTCTCTACAATTTATAATAGAATCATTTGATCAAAAAAAATATATTTATATACGATACAAAAAGAAACATTAATTGACAACTGAGAACTAAATTGAACGATGACAAACCTCTTTTATGACTTTGGAATGGGACTTTTTTTCGGTCCGGTTCAGGCACGCTTGCTTTTCTCGATTCGCTTTATTTGTTTCTGATATTTCCTGGAAAAAAAAAAGAAGATAATATTAGTATTAATTTGACTACTTATATAAGACATTCACGATAATAGATTGAGATTAATTTGAAATATACCCGAGCCTTGTTTGTGCCCCACATCGCAACAAGTTGAGCCCATTGATCTGCAACGCACCCACGGGGTGGGTGAGCCAATGCGTCCCGATCGGATTCATACATCTTATAAAACGCTTTCAACTGACATTTCCATATTACAAAGTCATAACTGAGTAATATTCATAATAAAGTCATAACTGAGTAATATTCATAACTGAGTAATGCTTATTATATGCTTGTCTCACCTGGTATTTCCAGTCACGCCACGCTTTATTGAGAGAAAGATTCATAACTGGGTAATACTCCGGAGGCGCATTTGTATTATCCTATATACACAATTCAACAAAGCAAAAAAAGAAAACAATTGTTAGAGAATCATAAGACTTTTGACTACGTACTAGAGATTTATGTAAGAAATATGGATTACAACTTACCAGAACGTCATTCTATACGGCATCTTGTTGGGATTGGATCCTAAACATACAAGGAAGAGGAAGAGGAGGAGTCTAAGTTGTTGGAGAGTTTTGGTGAGATCAAAGGAGGATTCAAAAAACGGAGATGGGCTTGGAGTAGCGCCAGGCGGGCGCCTCATATGGCCGAGGCGGGCGCACCATTGGCCGAGGCTGTGGCCGAGAATTCTTCAAGGCCAGGCGGGCGCATGGTGGACTTGGGGCGGCCGCCTCGTCTTTGGCCGAGAGTTTTTGGGCTCTTGGTCTCTGGGCCTTTTTGTTTCCTAATTTTTATACAACTCCTTTTTGTTTCGACTTAGGGCTTCCTTGTACTAATATATAAACATAGTTTCGACCTAGAAAACATGGTAGCAACATATTAGAGAGACTAATAACATATTGGCTTGGCAATTGCCCCCGGACGTAGTTCACGAGTTGGTGAATGAACCGGGTAAACAACTCTTGTGTTCTTGTGTGTGATTGTTTCTTTCTTGTACGTGTGGGTGTGTTGATTTCTTTGTCTTGATTGCAAACGGAGAGCACCAATTTCACAACAACTGGTATCAGAGCTTTGGTTTGGTGGATTCAAAATTCTTTCATTAGTTGATTAATTTTGAATCGCGTTCTTGGGGATTTTGGTGAAGCAGTCAAGATGAAGAACTCAATCGAGAAATTCAACGGTGTGAATTTCACGTTTTGGAAGACAAGGATTGAAGACTACCTTTATTGTAAGGATCTTCATGGACCCTTGAAGGCGAAGCCCGAAGACATGTCACAAGGAGATTGGGAGACGTTGGATCGGAAGGCGTTAGGAGCGGTAAGGAGTGCCCTAACCGACGACGACGTTGCACGGAACGCTATGGAGGCCAAGACAACGGTGGAGTTGCTACAAACGGTTGTCGGACATGTATGAGAAGCCGTCGAATATCAATAAGGTGCATTTGATAAAGAGGTTTGCGAATGCGAAGATGTCGAGGGGCAGACCGGCAAGTCATATCGGCAATTTCAAAGGTATGGTGGACCAATTGAAAAGTGTTGATATTACTTTCTCCGATGAAGTGCTAGCTTGTTTTCTTCTAAAATCATTGCACGATAGTTGGGAGGTTACCGTCACAACGATTAGTACGTCGAAAACGGCATTGGTGTATACGGAGGTTAGAGATCTCGTCTGCAAGAGGAGTTGCGAAGGAAGGAGAAAAGGGGAGAATCGTCCGTAGATGGGGCTGCACTTAGGGTGGAGTGAAAAAGGGGTGGACCTAAGGGGAAAAAGGTCAAGTGCTACAATTGTGGTGAATTGGGGCACATCAGTTATGATTGTCCGGGAAAAAGTGGTGGTGCGCACGTGGTGGATGATGGTGGTGATGTATTAATCCTAGGGGAGGAGCAGTCGGGTGAAGATTGGGTGTTGGATTCTGGAGCTTCTTGTCATGCTAGTGGGGATGCAGAATCAATGAAGCGTTACAAAACCGGAGATTTTGGGGTTCTCTATCTTGGTGATGGTCAACCATTGAAGATCAAAGGTAAGGGGGATGTAATGATGAAGACACCTAACGGGGCTGTTTTACAACTACACGACGTGATGCATGTTCGGATTTGAGGAGGAGGGTGATTTACGTGGGACAACTTGACGGTGAAGGATACGGTGTTTCGTTCATTGGTGGGTCTTGGGAAGTCACAAAAGGGGCTAAGGTGTTGGCTCATGGGGTTAAGGGGAAGATGTTGTACTCTACCTACAATATCGATGTTCGTTCGGTGGGAGCAAGAGGCTTAAGAACCGGCCTTGTTGGTGTAAAAGGGGAGACATCAAGAAACGGTATGTTGGGGAGGACTCAAAGTTGATCAACGTGGTGTGGAAGTCCAAGGGCCCTAACAGAGCGGATTCGGACCAAGAACGGTCGATGCAAGAAACAAGGTGTGTCCAAGTTTCAAGGGGAGGCATTGCGAGGAAGGTGGGTGCGGAGGGAGAAGGCGAAGTTAGACTTGCGGGGAGAAATCAAGGTAGAAGGCGATTTGGGGAGGCAAGAACGATCTAACACGGGGAGGTTGAAACGTCGCTTGGTTTCAACTCGCCTTAGTACTTGAGGAGAGGTGCGGTAGTGTCAAGCCAATATGGGATGGGGGAAATGTGTTCGAAGGTCTTTACTCCGTGGTGGGAGTTGATGGGTGTTTCTATGTTTGTTGGTTTAGTCTCCGGTGGGAGATTGTTGGGATTGGATCCTAAACATACAAGGAAGAGGAAGAGGAGGAGTCTAAGTTGTTGGAGAGTTTTGGTGAGATCAAAGGAGGATTCAAAAAACGGAGATGGGCTTGGAGTAGCGCCAGGCGGGCGCCTCATATGGCCGAGGCGGGCGCACCATTGGCCGAGGCTGTGGCCGAGAATTCTTCAAGGCCAGGCGGGCGCATGGTGGACTTGGGGCGGCCGCCTCAATGCTGGCCGAGAGTTTTTGGGCTCTTGGTCTCCTGGGCTGCTTTTGTTTCCTAATTTTTATACAACTCCTTTTTGTTTCGACTTAGGGCTTCCTTGTACTAATATATAAACATAGTTTCGACCTAGAAAACATGGTAGCAACATATTAGAGAGACTAATAACATATTGGCTTGGCAATTGCCCCCGGACGTAGTTCACGAGTTGGTGAATGAACCGGGTAAACAACTCTTGTGTTCTTGTGTGTGATTGTTTCTTTCTTGTACGTGTGGGTGTGTTGATTTCTTTGTCTTGATTGCAAACGGAGAACACCAATTTCACAACACATCTATGTACTCATGGTCCATCTGAGGCCACTCTCTAGTTAATGGGAAATGTTCCCCATTTCTAGCAAAATGTCCTAGCTGAGTAGCTAGTTTTGCCATTTCCCCACCAACTGGTTGACCATATTGATTCCATATTATATTCAATTTCTCTTTACCCCATTTGCTGGTTGGTTTTGCCAGCCCTCTTCCTTTATGGTTCGAGCCCTGACCTGTTAATAAATTTTTCCTTGGCGGCATATCTGTCATATGACAATTCAATTCTAGCACAAAAATTGGATAAACAAAGTAAAGGACCCAAAAAAACAGTCTTATAATATATGTATAAGACCTATAAATTTATTATAGGTCTTATGTATCTTATATAAGACCTATAAACAGCAACAACAACACACAAAATGAAAACAACAACAGCAACAGCAAACAACAACAGCAACAATGACCCAATTCCAGCTCCAAATGAAAATCTGTAGAGTATTTGCCATTGGACAAACTGTTTCATGGTTCAAGCTTTACTGTTTCATGGCGAGTATGAAGCAACTGTGGTGGATCCGGTCACAAATGTATCTACTACTGTGAGTCTTACAGTGGACAAAATCAACAAAAATTTTAAAGTTCAAATCAATGTCTGAGTATGAAGAGCAAATTCAAGTGTTTTCAACAATAGCTCTGTTTCATTTTATTTTTCACATATGACTTGAATAAAACATAAAGGGTCAAGTTTTTTAATCTTCTTTGAGCAATTTCAGTAACCTTTTGGTATGACAAGTACTTCCTCCGTCCCATCTTCTCCATTATTAAATATTAAATGTTGCATTTAACTTGTCGACATTTAAAAAAATATGTTTTATTTGTTTGTATATTGCTAGTAACTAGAAATTGCAACATTTATTATTTATTATGAGACAGATGGGGTGTGATTACCAACATGTGAAAACCCTAATATACCCTCAGACGGCACATCTCAGAATAAATTTTGATAGTGGATAACGAAGTGTTCAAGAAATACAACTATAAAGCTTGATCTCAAATATTCAAGACAGTAAGTATGAAGGACAAAACTGAGTGCATCATTGAAATGAATGCACCACACAGTCTCCCTTAATCAGTTAAAATGAAGGGTAGTTTAGTCAATAAAAGGCCTATAAGGGTTCATGGAGACAAGGTCCCTTGAAAAGCTGTTTAAAAATGAGTGCTTAGCTTAAGCTTCTCTAACTAATTTTTCGTGATTATCACAGAAACAACCCCAGAAAGGGCGGCTGAAGGTTCGGAGGCAGACCCCTTCTCAGGAAGCATGCAAAAGCTTTGAACTAAGTGATTTCTCTGTGAACAACTCCTATTTGAGCTTGAAGCCTTGAACTGCTTGTACAGTGCTCCAAAAAGCTTCACTCTAGCTCAAAGTTGTTTCAACAGACGAGGAGCTAGTTGGGTTCTACCTAAAGAAGAAGATTCAGCAGCGGCCTCTTCCTATTGAGCTTATTAAGCAAGTCGATATTTACAAATATGATCCCTGGGATCTTCCAAGTAAGCAAATTAAATCTTATGAAAATTCCTTTTGGGCTTCAACAAGAAAGATTGGCCACTACCAAAACAATGACTCAATAATAACATTCAACACCCAATTTCATCTCAACATCACGCTCTCACATATGGAAAATACAAATTTACCATACTTTTCTAATCAATTGCAAACATAATGCACTTAAGCTCAATCAAATACAATAACATTTCCAACGAATCAACAAAAAATTGAAAAAAAAAAAAACAAATACCATAAACCATGGAAAATCACAAATACAACAACAACAAGAAGGAACATGCTTTGTGGGTACCAAATCGGTGGAGAAGCGGGGCAGAGGGAACAACAACAAGGAACAACAACAACAACAACAACAACACTATAGGGCAAGCCTTGCTTGATACAGAAAAAGTATAAAATAGTACGGAGGGGCTCCCGCGGGTACCAAATCGGTGGGGAAGCGGGGCGGGGACATCCCAAAGTAAAAATTGGATATTCATTTAATATATTCAAATTTCTACAGGCATCAAAGGAGTACCTAGAGAAGCAGATGACAGAGGTGAAAAGTAACTTGAGAGAGCTGCTGCAACAAGATCCTGTAGGAAATAAGAGTTTGATCAAAAGAAGCAGAACAAATACATATTACAATTAACAATATTAATATTCAATTCAACCATACAAAATAACAAGTTTGATTGAAATATGAAACATAAGTAATAACATTGTCTTAGTAATAGTAAGCAAATAAGATCTAAACAAATACATATTACAATTAACAATATTAATATTCAATCATACAAAATAACAAGTTTGAATGAAACATGAAACATAAATAATAACATCACTGATGAGAGTCGGAGGTTTGTCCCTGATAGTAGGTTTGACGGGAAGAACGCCTCTGTGCACGAGCAGTGGCTCTCGAATGTATCATAGTCAAATAATCCTCTGAAACTGGCTCGTAACTCCGGGGCTCTGTCTGCATCGCCCAAGCCTCCAGCTGCGTATACCGGGCTCCCAAAATGGCAGTTTCATCTTCTAACCCCTCAAAACGATCCTGCACCTCCCCCCATCTAGCATCCTCTAAAGTCTATCGACTCTGTTCCCGAGCGATAACCTCCCCCCATCTAGCATCCTCCAAAGCATGTCGGCTCTGCTTCCGAGCGATCCTTGATCGCTCCTGCTCCTCCAAAAATGCCCTCATGGTATCCCACCGATCAAAAGAACCCCGCCGGCTCGGCTCCCGATCTCCTCCCCGCCACCCTGTCTCTCCTGATCCTCCTCTTCCTGCTCCTCATCATCCTCCTCATCAACGGGATCCATTTGATCATCAACACCGGGCATACGCCAATGCCTGGCCTGTTCACCACTCGAAAACATAGCCCCTACCCTGCAACGGACCGTCCTCCTGGGAGTACCATATTAAAACAATAAAGACCTGTTGTCTGTCGCCCTCCGGTCCCTCACAAACTTGTCATACTGCACTAGCCAGCTCCAGAATAAAAACTCGTGCCCCCATCAATCTCATCGCCTCGGGTTTTGGTTCACCCACACAAGCTTGAGCAATCAATGTGATCATCCCCCCTATTGATATGTTTCCCTTTTTGGTAAGGGCAAATGCCTCACATCTCCGAACAAAAATATCAACCCAATCAGGAATCACCTGAAAACTCCTCAACCCTGTTCGCAAAAGGTTTACCATAGCCACATTCAATTGAGCGGGCTCTCCGTTTGCCAACCAAGACATAGATAGACCTCTGTAAAATAATTTCCAAGCCGGGTGAGAAAGAGAGGAAGCCCTAAGGTATTTTTTTTTGCAGGGCAATCCTGTGAGCTCCGAAAAGAAAAAACAAGTCCCCCCATCAGCCTCCACCCAGTTTCCTCTCGGCTGATCAACCCCAAAGATTTCCCTCAACTCATCATAAGTCACTCGATAGGCTTCATCATCCAGATGAAACCGAATAGAATTTTCTTGTGACCCCTTGCCTACCTCCAAAGTTGAAAGGAACTCAAGTGAATATCTCAAATACGTAGATGGAGTCTTCCCTAGGAAATTACCTAACCCGGCTTGCGTCATCAATTCTGTTACTAATGTCTCTAAACCCAAATCCCTCAACACCGGCAAATGAAGGAAAGTAGTGACTTGAAATTTTCTACCCTCCAAATTCCGCCATTTTTTCTTTTGAGCGGCGGTCAATTGGGTCAATCTCATAAACGGCGTCAATGATGCATTAGGGGAAGTGGGATCATTTGGGACTACGGGCGGCGGGTTTTGTCTACCCCTCTTGTTGCTACCCCCTCTAACGTCTCTCTCCTTAGGAGGCATATTTTCAACACAAAAACCACCTATATATAAGACGGAGAGACACAAATTTTAGTAATAACATTGTCTTAGTAAATAGTAAGCAAATAAGATCTAAACAAATACATATTATATAGAAGTAACAATATTAATATTCAACCATACAAAAATAACAAGTTTGATTGAAACATGAAACTTAAGTAATAACATTGTCTTAGTAAATAGTAAGCAAATAAGATCTAAACAAATACTACTCAAACTAATCATCATCATTATCGGCCATATTAACATCATCATTATCGGTCATATCAACATCAACATCATTGATATTAGTAGTTTCAATCTCGACCCCATCAACTCCCTCTCGCACCCACGATGTTTCTTCGTTAGCAACATTTTCATCCAGATTTTGTGAGCAAAATGGTACCAATTGTGGAATCGAATCTGAAACTTGTTTATCATCATTTGAATATATGTCAAAACTATCTCTTGGTATAATCCTCATCACAACTTTCCAATCACTTTCTATAGGATTTTTAACATACCAAACTTGCTCAGCTTGAGATGCTAATATGAATGGTTCATCACCAACTCGATTATCCTTATACAACTTGTGATTGAAGTTTACAAGAGTAAATTTTTGCTCATCTTTCATCTTGCCTGTCCGGTTATCAACCCAATCACATTTAAACAATACAAATCTTATTGAGTTGCTATAACGAATTTCAAGGATCTCAATCAACTCCCCGTAGAAGTTAACATCCCCTACAATGGGATTATTATCCTTTCGGCTTGCAAAACTTGTCACACTTGCATTCAAAGATGACTCCACTATTTTGAGTTTTCCTCCGTCTATCGACATTCTTCACTCGAAATCGAAAACCATTTATTATGTAAGACTTATACCGCCTCGCATCCATATGAGGACCCAATGCAAGACTCATAATTCTTTCGGGCACTACATCTTTCGTCGTGCATACCTTTTATAAACAACAAAATTTAATAAGAAAATATTTAAAACGATAAATTGAAACTATTATATGAAGGTGGTTTCATACTTACATAATCCTTAAACCAGCTAACAAACTTATCATTATATTCTTTCTCTATAAGATGTCGTTGATTACGAGGTAGTGTCTCCCTCAAATGTGCACGATGCATTCGAGATTGAAAATATGAATTAAGTATTATTTTAAAATATAAAAGATATAAGGAATGTAAGCCTCATGTAAGGAATCACTTACTCTAGGTATTGTTCAACATCTTCAGTATTGAAAAGCACATATCTATGCGCTTGTACTCGTGTGATGTAATCAAGGGTAATTACCTCTTCTTTTCCTACAAAGCGGCCTAACTCATCACCTTCATCATCATTTCTTCTAGGACGATTGAACTTTGTCTCAATGTCATCCAAATATTGCGTACAAAAAGTCATGCATTCTTCAGCTACAATTGCCTTAGCTATGGAGGCCTCGGGATGGGCTCGATTTCGAACATATAATTTTAATGTAAGTAGAAACCTACAAAAACATTTACTTATGCTAAAGCAGATGTAAAAAGGAATTTAACTTTTTTCAAAGTAAATTTAATATGGATGTACCTCTCTACCGGATACATCCAACGAAATTGTATTGGGCTCGCTAGCAAGGCCTCCTCGGCTAAATGCACCGGCAAGTGCTCCATAACATCAAAGAAAGTTTGGTGGGAATATTTTCTCAAGAGCGCATAGTGTGACTGACCATCCGATCTTGTATCGTTTCGAGATCGCAAGTGTATTCACCTTTGAGGATAATTGCCTAAAGAAATTTGCCAACTCAATGATGGCTTTTACAACAGAAGTAGGCAACGCTTTTCGAACAGCTAAAGGGAGTAGTTGTTGGAGCAAAATATGACTATCATGGCTCTTAAGACCCCAAATAGCTCTTTCCTCTAGATGTACACAACGAGATATGTTTGACGAGTAGCCATCAGGGACTTTGACTCCCTTTAGAACTTTCAAGAATGTGTCTTTATGCTTCTTACTCATTGTGAACTGAGCCGGAGGCATAATATCTTTGCCAGATGGAAGCTTTTGTAGATGCAATGGTTTCCGAATGTTCATCTCTTTTAGGTCTTTTCTTGCTTTATCATTATCTTTTGATTTTCCCTTGCTACCTAGCAGTATGTAGCACATTATCACACACATTTTTTTCAATGTGCATAACATCAAGATTATGACGAACATGATTATTTGCCCAATATGGCAACTCAAAGAAGACACTCCTCTTTTTCCAATTGTGACACAACTTAGGAACCTTTCTTTTCTCCAACTTGGCTTGTTGCTTCTCACCCTCTTCTCTTTTCCTTTTTTTAATAACATCTTCTATTTTATACTCTGTTTCCATATTTTCAACTTGTTTAAGCAATTTTGTTCCAAACAATAACTTGGGCTTATCTCTCACTTCATGAGTACCATCAAAAGAGCTTTTATCCTTACGAAAAGCATGACTCCTAGGCAAGAAGCGTCGATGACCAATATAACAATACTTGCCACCATGATCCAACCATCGTGCTTGAGGTCTCACATTGCAACAAGGGCAAGCATATTCACCTTTAGTGCTCCATCCAGACAACATTGCATATGCAGGAAAGTCATTTATTGTCCATAATAGTGAAGCTCGTAAAGTAAACAACTCGTTCCTTGATGCATCATAAGTTGATATACCATCTTCCCACAATTCCTTAAACTCATCAATTAACGGTTGGAGATACACATTTATCTTGTTGCTCGGCCCTTTTGGGCCTTGAGTAAGCACCGACAAGAAGAAATATGGCTGTTTCATGCATAACCAAGGTGGAAGATTGTATGGCATAAGCACAACCGGCCAAGTACTGTGAGATATAGTCATTGTTCTGAAAGGATTAAATCCGTCAGATGCTAATCCCAATCTAACATTCCGAATTTCACTTGAAAATAATGGATAACGTTCATCGAATTCCTTCCACGCACGAGAGTCTGCAGGATGCCTCAGCACACCATCGTCTATTCTTTTCTCGGCATGCCATCTCATGAGTGTCGCGGTCTTAGATGACCAATACAACCTTTGCAACCTTGGCTTTAAGGGAAAATACCATACTTTCTTCATCGCTACCTGCTTGGGAAGTTTATTCTTGCCACTTGTTTCCGCACCTTCACCGTACCCCCTTCTTCTTGTTGCTTATATCTAGAGGCTCCACAAATTTCACATTTAGTAAGTTTTTTCAGTTTCATTTCGAAACAACATACAATGATTAATGTACGCGTCCCACGTTTTATAACTAAAACCCAAATCCGCAGTCATCTTGTACGCCTCACGATAGGAACTTGGCACTTTCGGCGGCGAGGCAATGCCCTAATGAAAATTTTTAATAAAGAAGTAAATCCCTTATCGGACACTCGATAATTAGCCTTCCAGTGCATAAGTTCTACAATAAATGAGAGT
Organism: Adenophora triphylla var. japonica; assembly: GCA_022495995.1. Lineage (NCBI taxonomy): Eukaryota > Viridiplantae > Streptophyta > Magnoliopsida > Asterales > Campanulaceae > Adenophora > Adenophora triphylla. The sequence continues at coordinate 99,059 of JAFEMH010002965.1, read as the reverse complement.
ACTGTAAACTTATCACACCCTTCCCACAAGGCTTGATCAGCATCTCTCAAAAGTCTAAGAAACTTTGCGGTGAATGCATCTGATTGTACGATTTCTTCAATTCCTGGCTGGTTACTATCCGGCATACCCATCCCTTCATGTACCATTCGCCTCATACAATCTTGCACGCCCAATTCAATTTCAATGCCATCTTCAGTTGTCCTATCATTATTATCATTCTTATACGCCGAAATGTACTCTTCCCCGTGCCTAATCCAAATCTTGTAATCTTTTTGAAATCCCACTTCAATACAATGTGATCTCACGGTTGCACGGTCTTTTTGGTAACGATTTACGCATTTTTTACAAGGACAATATATTTCTTTAACATCAACAGACTTTTTTGAGAATGCAAAATCGAGAAAGTTGTCAACCCCAGACATATACTCATTTGAAATTCGATTACCCAAATCAATCCAACTTTTGTCCATATATGACTTGACTTGATATTTTTAACGTTAAAATACAACCTATATATAAGACCGAGAGACACAAATTTTAGAATAAAAATAAACTCATAAACAAACATAGTCTAAATATGTACAACTTAAGGTTCGATATATATAATATACATTGTTGAAGCCTAGCCTATTAGTCGAGCTTGGGCCCATGATATAGTATAACCCCATGACAACATTCATTTGTTCTCTCTCATAAGCCCCCCCCCCCCTAATTGAGAAGCTAATTTAAGAAACTAGGTTGATGTGCAAAACAACATTTAGATTGCTAAAATGATTATGTGCTTTATCAACAAATGGACTAGGGTTGTTCCAAAAGGGAATTTGGCATACCCTTCAATTTGGCATACCCTTCAATTCCAAACTAACATACTGTAAGGCTATAAAGAGTATCAACAAATGTACAACTTTCTTGCACCTAAACAAAGATCTTACAGTGATGATCAAATAGAACAACGTCAAATGAAGCACAGTGATCTTACAGTGATGTCTCAGCCGCCGCAATCTTCTCCCTCATACCCAAATCCAAACCCAAACCCTAATCCCACTCAGGCCCCTCTCGATCTCGACCCTTACTCTTCGTCGTCAGCCACCTATGGTGTATACCAAGCTCAATCCCCAGTAGACCCTTACTTTAATTCAGCTACAAATGGTGGTGGATTTCAAGCTCAACTCCAGCAGCCTAATCTTACTGCATTTCCTCCGGTATATTTTTTTGTTTTTACAATATTTATCTGCTTGTGGGTTTTGGAGTTTTCTCTCCTGAAGGTGCGACATGTATTTTGGGTGAAGGGATTATTATATTTACCTCTGTCTATTTATTTACAGTGGAAAAGATTGAGCTTCTATATCTTCTATCTTCCAGTGATGATAAAAAAAATTTGTCAAACTAGCCATAAAGGCTGACATCAGATTAGGGAAATCAGTGTAATCGAGCAATCAACTAACATAAATGCAAGAATCCCCAAATGTATACGAACACAGAACAACCCAGATCTTCTCATTTACTCAAGAATATAAAAATGCAACTAAGACCCACAATCACAAGAAATGTAAAGTCAAGAATCAAAAATCTTACCTTGAGTAAACTGGAGCTGACCCACTTTCGATTCAATTTACGAATCAAAAATTCGTGCCCAAGCTGAGGAGAGAAAGAGAGACTGCTGAGATACAGAGATTACCGCGAAACAAAGAATCATCAACAGAAACCACACCAAGAACACACCAAGAACAACAAAAACCAAAAATTAAAAGTAAACACGAATTCTTACCTGCTGATTTGGTCACCGGCGTCGGAAATTCGTGCCCTAGCTGAGGAGAGAAAGAGAGAGACTCCTGAGATATTACCGCGAAACTGAATAGGGAAATTTGGGTTTCCCTGTATTTAATAACATTTACGGCGGATATTGTACACCGCCGTAAATATTGTCATTATTTACGGCGGACGCGTATCAACCGCCGATAATAAGTACCTATATACGGCGGCTACTGATATACCGCCGTATATAACTTCGATCTCATATACGTACATACCAAATGTACGTACGTTACTTATTTACGGCGGCCTAGACCGCCGTATATATCTAATATATACGGCGGTATGCACAACCGCCGTATATATATAATATATACGGCGGACGCGTGTCCACCGCCGTAAATAAGCGCCGTAAATAGCATCCTTTCTTGTAGTGCACAGAAGGTTCTTAGACAAAAGAACACGAAACTGGCCATGGCTTAAGAGAAATATAGTGGCAAGCATAATATAGCTCCTACACTAATTTCCCTATGACCGATTAGGGATTAAAGAACCAAAATTTTTACTCTTTGCTTCCAGTTTGCGGTAGTACTGAGTCTACTGACCTAACCAACCAGTAGCTGCTGCATCTTTAGTAAAATAACATGCAAAGAATTTGATACCTCTTTGCCAAAATACTTTTAGCAGGGATATGTTGGGAGATGTTACAGTTATTTACAAAGAATGGAAACCACAAGTAAATTGGGAACTTGATGAATGATGACTGAACAACATTGTTAAAATAAATATGAGAACATAAAGAACGTACCTAACAGAAAAGGCGACGAGCAAGCCAGGAAAGAGAATGTCCCCAAACCTATCATATTGGAACCACCCCAAGGATCAAAAAAACTTGGAATTCTTAGAAGCATTGGAATTGATTCTCCACCACTGTTATCACCTTTGGCAACCTGCATTTTAGACGAAGGAAGCTCATCTAAAGAACCATAGCTAAGAAGGACAAGGCGTAGAAGTTTTTTCTGCAAGCATATCTATGGATTCCAACATCAACTTGCAGCTAAGTTGAGAGAAAAAAAGGGGGATATGGAAATATGGACTTCAATTAACAAACTGCATTCACCAACAGTCACTGGGTGCACATCAATTACTTGGTAGCTACATGGTTATGCTGCAAATATTCGAGCATGTATATTTTTACAAGAAAGTCCAAATACATGAAAACGAGTTGGTCTTCTGAAATACCAATTTTATTTAGCACTAGGAAAAGTGGGTTTCTTGTAAGTGCCAATGCTAGTATTACAGAGTGCCAATGCTTGTATTAGGACTAGCACTTTGGAAAAATGCATTTTAAACCAGTGTGAGTGTACTTTGGAAAAATGCATTTTAATCTAGTGTGAGTGTTCAATTCTCTACAATCCTCTCGCTATAGTATTGTAGCCATCCTGTTGCACATAAATAACGACTTGAGTGCCATTTGTAGGCTACAGGTGGTAATGGACATTCTCCATTCAAATGAACCTACATGATATCAATGTTGGGTTTTATGGGTCCATGCGCAGCGGAATTAAGCATCTAATAACACAAAACCCAAGAGCCCTAAGATCCGTTCTATACAATTAAATTGAATTCCTATGAGATAGAATTAACCAACCTTAATTGCTTTCCGTTCTTGAGCTATCGAACAATGTATTGATGTGATATTGAATCACAAACTTCGAACTCTAGGCCTTGATCGTCGTACGAGCGAAGACCCTCTAGTAGTATCCACACCTTTGAATGAACCAAGAACAATTCTTGATGATTGCTAGATCATAAACCTTTGAAGAATATTGAGAACCTTTTGTTGTGATTTTCTTTTCAGAAATTCGGCTAGATCATTAGGGTTTCACAGACCTTATATTTATACTACATTAGTATTGGTATTTGTTTCCTAATCAAATTAGGAAACTGTCTGTAAACCGCCTTGTGGCAAGTTATGTCGCACGACCAGTCGAGCACTATGGACAGGATCTGTCGCGCGATGTCTTATGTCATATCAGGACTTCTCAATTTTCTTCCTTTGGTTTAACCAATTCATTCTAGTTGTATGTGACCCAATAGGATTATATTATGTTGGCAATGAGCTCGATCATATCGACCCTCATAAAACATAAGCGGACTTTAGCAAGCCATTATGTCTACCCAAATAATATAACGTAAGAGTTCACGTTTCCAACGGTACACTTCCATTTCTCCCTTTGTCTCACGATGTCATATTGAACACAAGTCATGGTCCACGTCAACTTGTATTTTTTCAATGCTTTCTCGATCTTGAGTATAATGATAATCCAATCGCATTGGGGTATGGCCATACACTTTCATCATTATCACTCATCGAGGGGCCCAAACAAAACATCTCTCTTTAGAGGGACAAATTCCATTTTGACTTATAATCATTCCCATCATGAATCCGATCATGCCAAAGATAGCCTTTTATAGATATCGTGTTAAGATATCGTTTGACTAAAATCAAACATGACTTTCATCATTTGTAAGGTCATGATAATCTCAGGTCTAGGGACTAAATGAAGTGACCATATGAGATTTAATTATGACATTTGACCATGACATAAATCTCAAACGGGTCAAGTTCAGTCACTTATTCTCTAACAAGTACCCATAAATTTAATGTGCATCTCTATGCATATAATTATCATATGATTATCCATTAACATTTATACTAATTATTCACTTAATAATTAGGGACGGAGATTATTACAAATAAATATGCAAAACATATAATAATCAAATAATAAACTTTTTATATAATAATAAATAATGTCAACATATAAGTCTATCAACTATAGGCCTAGGGCATAACACTAACAGTCTCCCACTTGCACTAGGCCCAATCTCCCATGTATCGAATACCCATGGACCTAACATGACCATCATGCTTAGCTTGCGGGAGAGCCTTAGTTAATGGGTCCGCCACGTTGTCATCAGTGTCTACTCTGCATATCTTTACGTCTTTCCTTTCGCATATCTCTCGGATAATGTGGAAACGTCGAAGTATGTGTTTGGATCACTGATGTGACCTTGGTTCCTTTGCCTGTGCAATGGCACCATTATTGTCACAATAAAGTTCAATATGATCATTGATGCTTGGAACTACTTCCAAATCACTAATAAACTTTTTGATCCAAACAGCTTCCTTAGCTGCATCAGATGCCGCTATGTACTCAGCTTCGGTTGTAGAATCAGCGACGGTACTTTGCTTGGAACTTTTCCAACTGACAGTGCCTCCATTTAGCGTAAACAAAAATCCTGTCTGCGATCTGAAATCATCTTTGTCGGTTTGGAAGCTAGCATCTGTGTAGCCTTTTACTACAAGATCTTCTTCCATTCCTCCAAAGACCAAGAATACATCCTTAGTTCTTCGTAAGTACTTGAGGATATTCTTGACTGCTATCCAATGTGGTTCGCCGGGATCCGATTGGTATCTACTCGTCATGCTTAGAGCACACGAGACATCGGGTCTAGTACATAACATAGCATACATGATAGACCCAATTGCCGAAGCATATGGAATACCATTCATTCTCTTTCGCTCATCATTAGTCTTAGGAATTTGAGTCTTGCTAAGAGATACACCATGCAACATTGGCAAGTTTCATCTTTTAGAATTTTCCATTTGGAATCTTCTAAGAACCTTGTCAATGTAAGCACTTTGACTTCAACCAATCATCCTTTTAGATCTATCTCTATAGATCTTGATACCAAGGATATATGCAGCTTCGCCCATATCTTTTATTGAAAAGCACTTCCCCAACCAAGACTTGACAGTCTGTAGTGCAGGGATGTCATTTCCAATAAGTAAGATATCATCGACATACAACACTAGAAATAGTGCTACGCTCCCACTAATTTTCTTGTATACACAAGGTTCATCTTCGTTCTTGATAAATCCAAACTCTTTGATTGCTTCGTCAAAACACAGATTCCAACTCCTAGAAGCTTTCTTCAATCCATAAATGGATTTCTGCAACTTACACACCTTGTTAGAATTTTCTGGACTGACAAAACCTTCAGGTTGTATCATGTATACATCCTCAAGTAACTTCCCATTTAGGAAAGCTGTCTTGGCATCCATTTGCCATATCTCACAGTTATAATATGCGGCTATGGCAATTAAAATTCTAATAGACTTAAGCATAGCTACAGGCGAAAAGGTTTCATCATAGTCGATGCCATGAATCGCCTATATCCCTTAGCTACAAGCCTAACCTTATAGGTGTGTACCTTCCCATCCATGTCGGTCTTTTTCTTGAAGACCCATTTGCACCCTATGGTTTTTACACCTTCGGGTGGATCAATCAAATTCCAAACTTGATTATCAGCCATGGATTGTAATTCGGACTTCATGGCCTCTTGCCATTTTTCCGAATCAGGAGCGGACATCGCTTCTTGATAGCAAGTGGGTTCATCATTTTCGATTAACTCCACTTCATCACTTTCCGTAACGAGAAATCCATATCTCTCGGGTTTGGATCGTGACCTACCACTTCTGCGAAGGACTTGTGCATCTTGAACCGGTTCCACAACTTTTTGTGAACTTGGTTCAGTTTCTACCATTGGTTCAATGTTGTTTTCGGGTTCTCGAATTTCTTCGAGATCTATCTTACTCCCACTGGTTCCTTTGCGAAGAAACTCCTTTTCTAAGAAGGTACCATTTCGAGCAACAAACACTTTGTTCTCGTTTCGGTTGTAAAAATAGTATCCTTTAGTTTCCTTAGGATAACCCACGAAAACACATTTGTCAGACTTATGTGCTAGCTTGTCAGAAGTTAACTTCTTGACATATGCATCGCAACCCCAAATCTCCATGAAAGACAAACTAGGTTTTCTTCCATGCCACATCTCATATGGGGTCTTTTGAACCGATTTGGTAGGAACTCTGTTTATAGTGAAAGCAGCAGTTTCTAGTGCATGTCCCCAAAAGGATAAAGGAAGCTCAACTTGACTCATCATAGAACGAACCATGTCAACATATAAGTCTATCAACTATAGACCTAGGGCATAATACTAACAATCAACGCTCCAATAATGAATCCAAATAAACATATAAATATACAACCATTACTGAAACATAATATTGAGAGTTGATGGTACCTGAATGTAGTGATTTCCGTTGACGTACCTAATACAAATAAGCTTTGGGTTATTAGGTATTGGTGTTCGCAGAGGAAGAAATGTGTATGATATGTTGTTGCTTAAACATACAAGAGCAACGTTGAATGCAGATGCAACCAAGTAACCCATATCTGGCAGGTCAAACCAACGACCTTCTTGTGCAGGAGTCTCATAACAATTGAGAATTTGTTTCACTTCCTTGACACGACCATGTTCTATGAATATGGGACCGTATAATTCGTCATGAGCATAACTCTTGCCACAATAGAGATCGAACCATAGCCCATTTATATCCATGTCCAAGTAACCCCGCGATAGAACGAAAACCGCAATGACCATCACCTATCATGTCTATCGTGGTCTTAATATGACAACGCATCTAATGCTGAAATTGATCAATGATATTCGATGACTTCTCAAGTCTCGTTTTTCGACGGATAGGCTATACAAAAATTTAGAACAAGGCAATATATAATCAATTTAAATGAATAGACGTTGAAATATTACGATGATTAATCTAAACAAAAAATAAGCAAGATAATTACCGGTAACTTAGCCTTTAACGTGAACATCGGAGAGCTATGATTAGCATCAACATCTAATGCAATTGGTTCGACCTGTGAGCAACCATCGAGAATGGCCTCCACGTACTCAAAGTAGCTGGGATCACATTTTGTTGATTTGACAATTTTAGTTTTTATCCCTTTGGGACGACCTTTATTGTTTGTTTTCACTACGGGTTCACTAACCATCGTCATTTTTTGATTGAAAATCTCTACCATTCTCCTCACAATTAAAGTCTTCTGCAACTCTGGAGCGGCCTAAAATCTAGTATCAAGATTATTCTTCCACTCTTTATATCGATCACGAACGTCATGTTGAAAGTCACCATTAGGGCATGTAATCGGCAAGGCGTATAACTTCCGCCAAAAAGCATGAACATCATTAAGTGGGATGAGATCCCCCAATCTTATATAATCCGTAAGCTCATGTGGACAAGGAAGTCCGTATACCGATCTCAAATAACACCGACATAACAAAGCATCCACCCCATTATCACCTAGAAACTTGATTTGTTCATGTATCACACCCAATGCATGCTCCGACACCACACCTCTTAGCTCAGTAAACAGACTTGAGTTGAATATATGTTATACTTTAGTCTTACTTTTCTCAAATGAGTGCATAATTGCAATATGATACTGAAATTGTCACGGCTTGAATCACAAGTGATATCCAAGGTGATAACAGCACCAACGATAGCACTTGGGATGGCACACACACACACTTCGAAAAATAAAACAATTTTGTAAAAGAGTTTGCAGCGGAATAAAACACCAAAATTGTTTTTCTCAAGTTATATAAATATAACTTGAGAGTGCCTCTTAGGCAAGACTTTATAATCACTATGAATGAATTTATAAAGCCGAAAGTTCCCTATAGCTATATCTATTTTGAGCTCTATGGAACAAGAGATAAAGAACGGAATCCTATCCTAGCCTTCACACACCTTGATACCAAAGTAATCAAGTGCGAAATTACAAGGGAGAAAGGATTTAAAAAGAACCAAACAAAGATCTTTATCTCTAAGCTTTTCGAAGGTGTGAATGTGATGAAATAATTGGCATGTCTTCAAATAAACCTTCCAAGCTTATTTATAGTCTTCAAATACTTGAAGGCTACTCCAATAACAGCCTTGGGGCTGGTCTTGCACGTGGAGGAAGTGTAGGGAGAATGGGTTAATTTGTTTCCACAATTCTAGCTCCCACTTCCTATTTTGTAGCAACCGAGTTGTTTCATCCACAAGCCATGCTTCCATGCCTTGTACTCCTTTGCTTTATCATCCTTGTACTTCTTCTATAACTCAGCAACAACCTTTGACAAAGTCTCCATACGTATTGTTGTTGTTTGCCAAAGTTACGAATTAATACATAAAATATATTAATTCTTTTCTTCCAATTTCCACACGTGTCTAGCTCCTTCTTTGATGCTATTGCACCCTGAAATATAATCATAAATCATAGACTATACAGACCATATTAGCACGTTAGTCCATTAAATAACAAACAAGAAATATACAACTATATAATTTTCGGTCCGGAAATCATCTGCGATATCACCTGGACTTTTGGGAAATCATCTGCGATATCACTGCAGATTACACTAACAAGCTCCCCCTTAGTGGGATATTTCTTTTCAAACTCAAGGTCTTCGTCTGTAGGATTAGTCTATATACAAATGTACAGAGCATAGAACACGAGAATAATATCTCCACAAAAAATTAACTCCCCCTTAATCAAGGAGCTAATCCTAAACAATGATTTATCATAATAAACTAATTTATTTCAAACTTTAAAAAGTTTTCGAAATAAACTAAGTAACCATTAAAAACCATAACCATTGTAGCAAATATCATCCAAAAACTAGCAAAAAAACAACCTAGCAGATAAGTTATTAACAAACCAACTAAAGTGTTTTAGCAAAAATAAACAAAATAAAAGTAAATTGTTTAAAGAACCACCACCATCAACAAAATAAAAACATTGTTTGTAGGACCTCCACAAAACAGTCACCCATATGATAGTGGCAACATCAACCTTCGGGTTTGTCAACCTTCGGGTTCGGCTTTCTTCTTCTTCAAACTCCTCTTCTTCCTCCCGATCTCCTTCCCTATCACTTCCACCATCACTTGGGCCGGCTGTGGTGGTAGCACTGCGGTAGCACCGGCTCCGAAGTTTCAGCGGCGAGATCCTCCCCTGTTTGGGAAGAAATTTCATCAATAAAAGCATACGTACAGCTTAAGCTTAGCCCGTCCCTCGGCAAGTTCTCCTATTGCACTTATTTGTTTGTGCGGGAAGTTGAGAAGCGTAGCCTTTGGGATTGATGGTCCCGAGTTGCCCAAAAGATTTATCATGTTGTTCGAGAATACTTGCGGCATCGGTTCCTGCAAAAGTATGAGGGGCAACACACAGGGAAGCACTTGGGGTATCACGTGAGATAGCGGCTGGGAGGAGCGGGGGTTGTTTCATCGATTTGTTCCAAGGAAGATCTTTTGTATACCTTTTACCCTTTTTCGGTTGTTGATCAACGGTATAGTACTCGGGTTCGGTGGTAAAAACATCGGAGGCTTCAATGGGCAAGGATTGAAATACCAAAACTTTGAAGATTAGAGAAGGATAGGGAAGAAGCCGATGTTCACTTCCTTTTTCTACCCCATGAAGCTAAGTGTTTAAACACTAATCTTCCAAAGTTAACCTTAAATTTTTACCCAATCTATACAACACATTCGCATGCTCCAAAGTCACAATAGGTTCATTAGTTGTAGGAAGCCAATTGAAGATGCACGGTTTGTGTAGTACGGAATAGAGAGAAGATAATCTAGAAGCATGAAGTTTCTCTTTCAAAGGCCAAGGCTGCAGTTTGTTGTGAGTGAGCAATTTTACCATTTCATCTCTATTGACCCTAATGCTCTCATCATCTACATTAGGGAGGCCTAAAACTTTGTTAATCGGGCGGGAGTAAAAGAATAGACTCTTCCCCTAACAAACACTTTTCCATATTTAGCGAGACCCTTCATCATCCAAATGAGCATGCAAATTGGCAAAGAAATTGCGAATAACACTCTCAACAAAAGCGATGCATGATTATTAGCATTAATAAAATTCTGTCCTTTAAAAAGCTGAACCACTCCTTCCTTTTCCAACCGACCCTCATCAATGTGCTTCTCTTTTAAAATTCTCTTACTTAGACTATTCAACCAAAGTTCCATATTTTCCTTTTTATAATACTCCAAAGTAAGAAAAGGTTTTGGAAAAGCTTTATCCTCTTCGGTTTGAGTAACCTCATCACCGAATTATCACTAGAGGAATGTTTAGGAACAGAAGAGGGGCAAGTGTTACCTCGGATGATATCCTCTTCTTGCTAGCACTTCGGTAGCACTCACGGTTGCCCTTGGCCTTCTTTTACGATAATCGAGAGAGTCTCCTCTTCATCACCATCTACCCAAGCATCAAATGAGTCCACGAAGGCTCCTTTTCCTTGTTTGCTTCAAAGTTCTCATCACTCACATGGGGTGAGGACACATCAATAGAGCTTTCGAGACTTCAACCGGATCGAGAGGTGGTATTTGAAGTTGCCTTGGACTGATTGATCTAATGCGGTTGGAAGACCTCCTTTTTGCAATTTGGGGAGACGGCTTGGCGGTTGGGGCTTTCCTCTTCCTTTTTGGCTCGGCAGGGATGAGAGTCACTTTAGGAATGCCTTGATCAAACGAGGCATTGGGGCCAGAGGTAGGAACAATTGCCATTGTTGGTGGAGAAGAGCTTGGAGTGATCATTGGGGAAGTTTCCATGGCGACGCGAGATGCCACGGAAGGAGCAATGCTAGGTGAGATGTCCATTTGGTCCGTGTGGGAAGGTTCGGTACTAGCTTTGGATGGAGATGCCATGGAGATATGAGGGAATTTTGGAACGAATTTTTTGACCTAGGTTGAGAAGGGAAGAAGACGCTGGAATGGGGGTTTAAAGAGGTAGAGGGAGTAACGGTTAGAGAGAGATAATAGGAGAGTTAGAGAAAATTTAGGAAATTAAGAGAGAGAGACGGTGAGGGAACAAAAAAAATTAAATTGATTAGACAACCCTATCCCATCTAAACTTCCTAAAAACCCTCACCTTTAACCCTATCCACTCATTAACAATAAACCCTCACCACACAAAGTTTTTTTAAAACCCTAACCAACTTAAGGATAATAAACACGGTTGCAAAATTACAAAAATAAAGAAATTTTTTTTTTTTGTGGTTAAGTATAAACGTAAAACAATAAAAAATAAGTAAACTAAATAATTTGTAACTCAAATTTCAAAACATTATAAGAAAAAAATAAATATGGGTTAGTTACTTAATTAAGTTTACCAAAAAAGAAACTTGTTGAAGACGTTTTCAAAATCGTAAACTCTTTAATTAAAAAGACTTTCAGATTTTGAGAAATTAATCAATAATATTTCGAAAATAAATAAAAAACTAATATAGCACACACTAATGTGTTAAGGCAATGATGGCAACACGTAGGATAACACATATGATATAAAACCCCTTGATAAATATTTTTTTCAGTTTCAAACACTTGAGGCATAATAAGCTTAGCCTTTTTTTTTAGACACTTCAGGCATAACAAGCTGAGCATTTTTCATGCACTTTAGGCATTATATGCCTATATATAATTTTTTAAGTACATTGCTTGTTAAACACGTCTCAATACACTTCTTTAAACAAGAAAGCAACGTAGTAACGAGCTCCGTGCTTCAAGTTATATTTCAAGTGTAGAGATCAAGTGATCTATGCCTTTCAAGTAGGGTACACTGTAGTAGCGAACTCCATGTCCCTAATACTCGGCATACATCACCTCATACATTCTCATTGGCAAGAGTACATCGTTGCAACGAACACCGTGCCAGAGCTCGAGAGAATAGTATGGATAAATGCCTTTGTCTTTTATTTATCAAAAAGAAAATATTAGTGACTTTGTCACTTTAAGCATATGAAGGGGAATGATATCAGACGTGCTAACCTAAATAATAACCTACCATAACAAAAAGGTCAGCATGTGCCACAGTTAGAACTAAGCTAGCTAGAATAAACAAATAATAAAGTATTTTTTTTTTTTAAGGAAATAACCAAAGAAAAAAATACACCAATATACAAGTGTTACCCTAAGTGATAACATCACACAGGGTAGCACAGACGAACAGCACTCAGAGATTACAAAGACCAAGAGATCTTTTCAAACTAGAAAATCTCTCGTGGTCTAAGGCCTTGGTAAAGATGTCAGCCAGTTGATACTTAGTGTCAATATGATCAATATTAATTAGGCCTTTATCTACCATATCTCTAAGAAAATGATGACGTATGTCAATGTGTTGGTACGGGAATGTTGAACTGGGTTTTTTGAAATGTTGATAGCACTCAGGTTATCACAGTACATAGTCAAAGAATTACTCTCTAGGCCATAGTCATCTAACATATGTTTTAGCCAAATAAGTTGTGAACAACAACTACCCGGCCACATACTCGGACTCATGTGGAGAGAGAAACACAATTTTGTTTACGACTATACCATGAAACTAAATTGTTGCCCAAGTAAAAACACCCCCCACTAGTACTCTTCCTATCATCCATATCCCCTGCCCAATCCGAGTCACTAAAGCCAACCAAATTGGTATTAGTATCCTTACTAAACCAAATCCCTAATTCACTTGTTCCTGAAACATATTTAATTATTTTTTTGACAGAATTAAGGTGAGAGACTTTAGGATTGGCTTGATAACGTGCACAAACACACACGCTAAACATGATATCAGGACGACTAGAAGTGAGATAGAGAAGGCTACCTATCATTGAACGATAAAGAGTAGGATCAACATCCTCACCTACTTGATCTCTACCAAGTTTGAGAGAAGAACACATGGGGATTTTTGAACTTTTTGCTCCTTTCAACCCAAACCTTTTTACTAGGCTCTTTGCATACTTGCTTTGTGAAATGAATATTCCTTCATTTGATTGTTTCACCTGCAAGCCTAGAAAGAATGTTAACTCTCCAATCATGCTCATTTCAAATGTTGATGTCATAGCCTCTACAAAATCTTTTAAACACGTTTGAGAAGTAGAGCCATATACTATGTCATCAACATAGATTTGAACAATGACTATTTCTTTGCCATGCCTTAGGATAAATAAGGTCCTATCTGCTTCACCTCTTGTGAATCCATATTCAAGTAAGAAAGAGGTTAAGCGACCATATCATGCACGTGGAGCTTGTTTCAAGCCATATAAAGCTTTATCAAGTCTATATACATGGTTTGGTAGATTAGGATCTTCAAATCCTTTTGGTTGTTCAACAAAAACTTCTTCTTTTAAATAACCATTTAAAAAGGCGGCTTTAACATCCATTTGAAACAAAGTAATTTTTAGAAAACAAGCTATAGCCAAGAGGAGTCTTATGGATTCTATTCTAGCAACGGGAGCAAAGGTCTCATCAAAGTCAACACCTTCAATTTGGGTGTAACCTTGTGCTACGAGACGAGCTTTGTTCCTAACAATATTTCCTTGCTCATCTGATTTGTTTTTGAAAATCCATTTAGTACCAATAACATTTGTATTACTAGGACGTGGTACTAAACACCAAACTTCATTACGAGCAAATTGGTCAAGTTCCTCTTGCATGGCTTGTATCCAAAAATTATCTTTTAAAGCTTCGAAATATTTTTGGGTTCTAAAGAAGAGACAAAACAGGAATATTTTACCTTGTGGTATGTGGTGGACATACACACATACCTTGCCATTTCACGGTCACTAAAATGTCCTTTATTCCTTGTTTGTACCCCTTCACTAGCTTCTCCAATAATTTGAGAGGAAGGATGGTCTTTTCGATCCTAGGCTGGTGGATCCCTTCTCAAGTCTTCATGCACATGATCATCATCTCGACTGTTCATCCTTTTCGATTCTTTGGATTGGTCTTGGGTGATACCGGAGATGCTATCCCTTCGGTGGCAACACTTGGGCCGGCACACTGGGTATCACTTACTTGATTTTGATTCTCCAGTTCTTCCAAAGCAATATTAATGGAGATTCTGTACTCCATCACCTGTAACACTTGCTAAATCATCAAAAACAACGTTAATTGATTCTGAATGGTTTTTAACCTAAGGTTATAAACCCTATATGCTCGGCGTCTGAGCATACCCAAGAAATATAGCCTTATCACTTTTAGAGTCAAATTTAGCTAAGTAATCCCGATCATTTAGAACATAACACACACACCCAAATGTATGAAAATAATGAACCTTTGGTATCCTACCATTCAAAATTTCATAAGGTGTCATTCTAGTACCAGGTCTTAGAAAAACCCTATTGGCCGTGTGACAAGCCGTGTTTATGGCCTCGGCCCAAAATCTTTTTGAAATTCTTTTTGAAAACAACATCACACGTGCCATCTCAAGTAAGGTCCTATTTTTCCTTTCAGCCACCCCATTTTGTTGAGGTGTTTTAGGAGCGAAAACTCATGTTTAATTCCTTTTAATTCACAAAAAGTAAAGAACAATGAATTATCAAACTCCGTTCCATGATCGGACCTTATTCGCATGATAAGAGCGAGAAAACATGTTTTTGATTTTAGCATGTAAGACTTTAAACTTTTCAAAAGTTTCGATTTTTCTTTTAAAAAATATACCCAAGTAAATCTAGAAAAATCATCAACTATTACAAACGTATATTTCTTACCTCCTAAGCTGTCTACCTCAAGCTGGACCCATTAAATCCATATGCATTAATTGAAAACGGTGCGTTGTCCCAGAATACTCCTCATTATGTTGGGTAGCACTATGGGTAGCACGTGTTTGTTTACCTTTTAAACAATCTTCACATATGATTTTTGTACTAATGTCCAGACTAGGTATACCTCTTATAGCTTCGGCATTAATGAGTTTCACAATGTTACGAAAATGGACATGACCCAACTTTTGATGCCATAAGGTAGCATCATCAACCCTCACAGAATGACACACTTGTTTATCCTCAACAAGATAACGGTTATTACTTGACCTAGTACCGGTCATAACACAGATTATTGGTACAATCAAAAACTTCACAAGTGTTTTTATTGAATTTTACTTCAAGGTTGTCATCACAAAGTTGGCTAATACTAATTAAATTAGTTACCGAGTCCATCAACATGCAAAACATTTTTCAAAGCAGAAATCCAGTACATTTAATACGCCTTTTCCTACTATATTACTCTTGCCACCACCACCATATGTTACACTACCACCTTGAATAGGTTCATATTCCTTTAAAAATATTTTTGTTCGGTCATATGACGAGAACAACCACTATCAAAATACCATGAACCTTCAACATTAGTTTTTAAGGCGGTGCATACAACATCACATATCAGATTAGACTTAGGTTTCCACACTTTCCTACTTTGATAATTTTTCTTCGATCGACGGTGATATCGACATGCTAGATAGCACTTCGGGTATCACACAGGAACTGGATTTGTTTCTTTAAGAGAGTTTTGCAATCATTTTTCAAATGTCCGGTAGAGTAACGTAGTTACATATTTTTACCTTGTCGAAGACTTATCGAAGATATTGGTTCAACATGATCTCTTTCTTTAACAAAAATTAACTTATCTTACGTATTAGACAAAGTAGATGTAATAGCATTTAAAGACTCTTGAAAACCCATACCGCCTTGAGTGGTTTGGACAACCCAAGAATTGCATCTAACTTGGTAGAACTCGTATTGAGTTTCTTGAATGTTGTCTCGGCAAGAGTAAGTTTGCTCTTGACTTTGTCCACTCCACATCCTTCTTTGTGAGTTGAACTTCCAATCTAGTCAAGCCATCAGTTAGGTCTTGAACCTCTTTGGACGAGAGAGATCACCTTCTTGTTCTCTTTCTTCCATTCATCCACCAATTCTTTACAAAGGTTCTTAAGACCACAAATGAGTTCATCCTTGCGAACTCCTTCTCATCTTGTGAACAACCCGCATCCATGTTAACAGAACCCACAAAACAAACAAAGCATTTATCAAATTTAAATCAGTATACCTGTTGGATGATATCTCGGGTGCTATCCCATTTTGGATATCACCTGGGGTATCACTGACAGAATCCGAGTCACGGTTGTGACCACCATTCTTGTTTGATCTGAATCTTCAGATTGATTGGTCTCCTCATCCTCATTGTCACTGAGAGAAACCCATAGGTTCTTTCCCATCTTCCTTAGAGTGTTAGCACACTCATTTGAGTAATGACCCCATCCAGCAAGCATGACATTGGATTGATTCAAGGTATTTTGGATCGAGATCTCGATTGATACGATGATGCTCTCCTTATGGGACCACCTTTCGAGTAGATGGAAATGTCCTCTTGGGCATTGAATTGTACACCTTGGCTTGTTGCTCTTTAGCCTTTACCTCGACATTTTCTTTGTTAAATTTTCTCACCATTGAGTTATATTTCCTGGTAAGTAAGGCAACACTGGCATCTTCACCTAATTCCTCAAAAATTTCGTCATCCTCATTAGTTGAACCACTAGAGGATTGAACTTTTAAAGCAACACTCTTGCCCTTAGAAGCTTCACTTTGCTCAGCAAGGTTTGACTCAAAATTTTTTAAAATGCTCATCAAGGAATTGATGTTCATAGTAGAAAGATTGTGAGCCTCTTCTATAGATGAAACCTTAATATTAAAACGCTCAGGGAGAGTTCTAATAGCCTTTGAAACCAATTGTTTGTTTGTAAAAGGTTCACCTAAAAGTTGACACTCATTAGCAATGTCAAACAATTTTTCAAAATAAGAGGAAATGGTATCACTTTCACCCATTCTCAACCTTTCAAATTTGCCAGTAAGACCTCTAAGTTTGTTTTCACGCACACTAGAATCACCTTCACAAAACCTTTGTAAAATATCCCAAGCTTCTGAGTGTGGAACTATTTTGAATAAGTTTAAAAATATGCATGTCAACCCACTCAAAGATAGCATTAAGAGCTTTCTCATTATAGTTAGCTAGAGTGATCTCTTCATTCGTCCACTCACCTTCAGGTTTAACCTGAACATCACCATCCTCATCAGGAGGTAAGAGTGGAAGAGAGTACCCATGAACTATAGATCGCCATGCTCGAAGATCAATTGATTTGATATGCGAGCGAAGGCGAATTTTCCAATATGCATAATTCGAACCCTCTAAAACAGGAAGACGTTTTTGGTTTGGATTTGCAGGATCAAAAGCCATGATAAAAAGGACCAAACACTTAGTATCGTCAAGTGAGAGGCTCTGATACCAATTGAAATTGTCACGGCTTGAATCACAAGTGATATCCAAGGTGATAACAGCACCAACGATAGCACTTGGGATGGCACACACACACACTTCGAAAAATAAAATAATTTTGTAAAAGAGTTTGCAGCGGAATAAAACACCAAAATTGTTTTTCTCAAGTTATATAAATATAACTTGAGAGTGCCTCTTAGGCAAGACTTTATAATCACTATGAATGAATTTACAAAGCCGAAAGTTCCCTATAGCTATATCTATTTTGAGCTCTATGGAACAAGAGATAAAGAACGGAATCCTATCCTAGCCTTCACACACCTTGATACCAAAGTAATCAAGTGCGAAATTACAAGGGAGAAAGGATTTAAAAAGAACCAAACAAAGATCTTTATCTCTAAGCTTTTCGAAGGTGTGAATGTGATGAAATAATTGGCATGTCTTCAAATAAACCTTCCAAGCTTATTTATAGTCTTCAAATACTTGAAGGCTACTCCAATAACAGCCTTGGGGCTGGTCTTGCACGTGGAGGAAGTGTAGGGAGAATGGGTTAATTTGTTTCCACAATTCTAGCTCCCACTTCCTATTTTGTAGCAACCGAGTTGTTTCATCCACAAGCCATGCTTCCATGCCTTGTACTCCTTTGCTTTATCATCCTTGTACTTCTTCTATAACTCAGCAACAACCTTTGACAAAGTCTCCATACGTATTGTTGTTGTTTGCCAAAGTTACGAATTAATACATAAAATGTATTAATTCTTTTCTTCCAATTTCCACACGTGTCTAGCTCCTTCTTTGATGCTATTGCACCCTGAAATATAATCATAAACCATAGACTATACAGACCATATTAGCACGTTAGTCCATTAAATAACAAACAAGAAATATACAACTATATAATTTTCAGTCCAGGAAATCATCTGCGATATCACCTGGACTTTTGGGAAATCATCTGCGATATCACCTGCAGATTACACTAACAGATACAACTCAATAAGTTTATGAATTTGAACCCAACATGTGTCAAACGACCCGTTGCTAGATCCAAGTTGTTTTTTCAACATGGCATGTTAACTCTCCGCCCTAAAATAATAGTAGCATAAGTTACATATTTAATTATCAAGTTTTTAACAAAATATATGAAATATTGAAAATAAAGCTTGATAGTTATACATGTTTGTTGTCAAGTAACAAGACACAAACTTTCTTTGTATGGCTCAATCCATTATTCCATGTCATACTTAACAACGGTTGAGAATTTTTTGAAATCTTCATTTAATCGATATACCCGGTCATTAAATCTTGTTTTCGACTCTGAAGTAACCAATAGATTCCAAGTAAGATTAAAACTATCCCACTTCTCTTTCTTACCCATAATTTTCTTGCAGTTTGCAAGAATGTTTTTGTTAATATGCCACCGATAAAGAAAATGGTTTGATGCAGGGAAGGTTGTACGGATTGCATTCATCAAAGCAAGTTCTCTATATGTGACAATAACATTAGAAAGGCATGAAGGATCCATAAGTTCCTTCAATATTGTCAAAGCCCAAGTGTAGTTGTCTTCTTTCTCAAACTCTAAGTATGCGGCAGCAATGAAGAAGGTCATTTGTGTTGATGTCACGCCTACAATTTCTAGCAAAGGTAACTTGTACCTATTAATATTGTAAGTGAAATCCATCAATATGACATATGGAAAAGCACGCATCAAATCGATGCTACGCGGGTGAGCAAAAAAAAATCCTTAATTGTGTTTGTCTTCTCGCATCGTCTGAAAAGATGTTAATAACTATGCTCGTTCAATTTAAACATGAGTTGTTGTACTTCTGATCGACCTGCTAGCTCATTTACTTTATTTTTCATGCGTACATTATATACAATCCGAATCGTGGACTTGTTCTTTGGGAATTTCTCTTTTAAGCTAAAAAGAATATCCTTTGGACAACTATTCGCGTATGACATATCTACGACATGCTCCTCCTCCGGCTCACCATTCTACCTGCAAAAGAGTGACACACCATAGAATCTGCAATAGGATGATTGTGAACCCCACATCCTACTTCCAATTGTCATTCACATTCATAATTGACTTGCCTAGCCGTCAACTTGAATGGACATCCACATTTCTTTGTTCCACTATCTCTATTTTTCTTAGATTTATTTCCCTCTACGTTTCCAACATGATTTTGAACCGCTACTTTAGACATTTGGGAGACTTTCTTTGACTCACGATAAATGCCGCTACGTTAACAAGTTAAAGTAATTCGAGGTTTCGTATTACGACACTCATTGCCAAACTTACCAATCACAATAAGAAAACCATTCTCCATTCCTTTATCACGCACCCATTCACTTAATCTTTCCCGATAAATAAAGTATAATGACATTGTGAACACATGCGTGAATTCTGGAATAACATCTTCAAATTCAACAATTTAATGATCGTCTAAATATACGTTTGTATACTGCAAATAGATTTTTAAATAAAAAGTTACCTTACATGCGTACTGTTCGTAAAACAGTGGGGGAACAATTTCAAAATGGACCACATCTGGTTGAACAATTTTAAAATGTATGTTTAATAATGTTTAAAATGTTCAGCCAACACTGTATGAACATTGTTCAAATGTTTGACTAATGTTGACTAAACATCATTACAATGTTCGACAGGTAATGACCGGATTATGGAAGATTGTTCGGTCAATAGTTATCG
Source organism: Adenophora triphylla var. japonica (assembly GCA_022495995.1). Classification (NCBI taxonomy): domain Eukaryota; kingdom Viridiplantae; phylum Streptophyta; class Magnoliopsida; order Asterales; family Campanulaceae; genus Adenophora; species Adenophora triphylla. The sequence goes on along the minus strand of JAFEMH010002965.1, from coordinate 78,594 downwards.
AACAATTCAACTATGTTCGGCAACTACTGGCCGAAACGTGGACGATGATTTTTTTTAAGACAAAGCAAAAACAATCTGTAATGCCAAAATATTTACATTTAAGCATTGATCATCGGCGTTGTTCCATCCATAATTGAACTTTAACGCAATATAGTAAAATAGAGAATTTTGTAAAAGAAACAAGGGAGATTTTTTTTTTACCGACTGTTGTAGAAGACTATGGAATAGAAGGGGCCATGTAAAAGAATGGTAAGTTTTTAGGGTTTAGTGGGGTGAAAATTTAATAAATTTGAGTTACTCTTATAAAAAAGGTGTTTTTTTTCTAAACTTAAGAAAAAACCATTTTTACACTGACACTTAATAATATATGCTTTGACTAGAGCTGTCAAAACGGGCAAAAGTTCGCGAGCATGCCCGCCCCGCCACCTAATAGGGGCGGGTTGGGCTAGGGTATTCATGGCCCATTTGGATGCGGGCTTTTCGGGCTTTGCCCGCACGGGCTGCGGGCTTTTGCGGGTTGGGTTGGGGCAGGGCGGGCCACAGGCAGCCCGTTTAAATTAGAACATTAGCCTTTGTTTGGCCCAGGCCCATCCATATATAATATTAAAGCAGAAGAAATTTCAAGCTCCAAAGCTCGCCACGTGTCAATCTCTTATTCGCCGATATTTTGCATTTTGGTCCTTAAATTTCATCTATTTTCACCAATAAATCAGCTTTTTGGCCCATAAATAACAATTATTTGTGTTTTAGTCCTTTTAATTCATTTGTGTTTTAGTCATTTGAAAATTAAATTCCCCAATAAGTTTATTTAAATGAAATTAATCCAATAAGTTTATTCAATCAACATTTGAATTTTGAAATCAAAGATTTTTCATTTAATAAATTAATTTTTCATTTAATAAAAGGTTAATGTTTATAAGGTAAATATTTATAAGGTAAATATTTATACAGTAAATTATCCCGATTTAAGCTCAATCAACTTTTGAATTTTGAAATCAAAGATTTTTCATTTAATAAATTGATTTTTCATTTAATAAAAGGTTAATATTTATAAAGTACATCCTATTTTCAAAACTTCTAATTTAATTGATTGACCACAAGAAAAATTATAACATTTTGCTTAATGACTAAAGTCTAATATGTCCGTCGAATTTCGACGGATTAATCACTAGTTTTTATAACAAAAGATACGCCTCAAGGGCCGGATAAGGGTTAGGCCATTTCTATAACAAAAGATACGCCTCAAGGGCCGGATAAGGGTTAGGTTTATTAGATTTAGGCACTTAGCGTCATTTTCTTCATCTCTCTCTCTCTAGAATCAGTCTCGCCTCGCCTCGCCGTCTTCGTCTCTCTCTCCAGAATCCAGATCTCGCCGCTCCTCCGTTCTTGCTTCCAGATCCCAGCGCTGTCCCTCACGAGAAGCAAAGGATGAAGAGAATTGAAGAGAACAAAGCAAGAATGAAGGCAATAGGTTTGCATAAAATGGCGAATTCATTGATGGTTTCTGTTCATAAAAAGCTGCAAAATGATGTTAAGGGAAAAAGGAAGGCTGATGATGATGAAGATTATATGCCGCCTCAAGAAAATGAAGGGGTCAGTTCGTCAAGCGAGGAGGAAGATCAGTCTCATGCCACTCGATCAAGAAAGGTATAATCTTTGTAAAACAAGCTCTAATTTGACTTTTCAAAGTTGATATGGAATGGAATTAGTTGTTTGTTTTGAATATATATGTACTGAGTGCTTGGAAGGTGGATATCTTCTTTACTGAGTGCTTTGAAGGTCTGTTCTGAATTTTTTGTGGGCTGACCCGTTTTGCCCGCGGACCATATGCATGCAGGGCGGGCTGGGCCGAGAGTTTTTAAGACCGCAATGTTCGCGGGCTTTCCCGCCCCGCCCCGTTTCGCAGCGGGCTTTTCAGGCCCGCGGGCAAAACCGCCCCATAGGCCCGTTTTGACAGCTCTAGCTTTGACACTCACACTGACACTTTTTTATACTAATACTGACACCTTTTTACTTGACACTCTTTATACTGACACTTAATATACATGCACCGACACTCTTTACACTAGCACTTTGTTACAATAACACTGATATTTTGCTACACTAACACTGACACTTAATATACATGCACCGACATTCTTAAACCGACACTTTGTTACACTAACACTGACACTTTTTTACACGGGCACTTTGTTACACTAACACTGACACTTTGTTACATCGGCACTTTGTTACACTAACACTAGCACTAGCGGGAGAAACAAAACACATTTTTTCTAAGCTTAAGGAAAAACGCGTTTTTTTTAAAGATTTTGGCAATAAGTTTTGCGAGTGTATTTAGGCCTCGTTTGATTTTTAAAATTAGCTCTTAATAAGAGCTTCAAGTCTGAATGAGTCAGAAGTGAGAGAAATAAGAACGTTTGTTTTTTTTTCCATTTCAGATCTGAACCAGGGGGAAACCCACTTAATTTTAAGCGATGGTTGAAGCATTGAGCGTCCTCTGATCCGGAATTTCAGACAAAAATGTCCTCATAAACTTTTCATAATGCCCCTATTACCCTTGCTTAATACGTTGGGGTTTCATTCCATTGCTCATTCACGATTCGTTTACTAGGGTTTCACAGCGGCGAAGGCGATTGCAGCGGCTAAGGCGATTTGCATGGCGACCGACAGTAAACTCCTTCTCCCTCTCCCTCTCCCTCTCCCTCTCCTTCTCCTCTTTCTATAATCTGCAATTTGTTTATGGGATTTTCGCCAATTCCTAACCCTAACCCTAACCCTCAAATCCTTTTCATAATCTTCAAATTCGTTGCACTGAATCCAACTTTCTCATCATTAGGATGTTTTTATTGTTGAAATTTCAGATCTGTTGACAAGCCCCCAAACCAGGTCGCCGGAGAAATCCTCTCCTTCACTCGCAACAACCTTTCCGTTATTGATAAAGGCGACACCATAACGTAAGTAAATCCCACCTAATCTTTACTATTTGTTTATTAATTTCTGGGTTGCTATTATTGATTCTATACACCACAAATTAGAGATCCAAAAAATATTATGATTGTTATGTGCTCAGTGCTCCTATTATTCTTCTTCTTTCATTGTTGTAGTTATTGCCAAACCAAAATGAATGTCTAAATTTGCTCTTTTGATCCAAGAATAAGGAGAGTTCTTTGATAAATGGTTATACTTTCAAATGTACTTTCAAATGTAAGCTATAGATTTTCATTGTTCTTTCAATTCTTTTTTTTTTCCCTAAGGAACAACATGATATTTCTCTAGGATATTGTAATAAAAGAGCCCCCTCCTTCCCAGAATGAGTGTCAATTTTCTGCTACATTAAGCTGTATACAGTCCAAAACAAGAACTAGAATCTTAGCGGCAGAGTGATTGAAAGGCTCTTCCGAAGTTTTGCATATTTAATTTTTATACCCAGTTCCAACCAATAGTAATAGCTCTTGTATGATATGTGGATCTGCTAAGAACATTGTCCCTATGGCGTTACAATGTTAAACTAATACCTGGAAGTTTGTCTTCTTCTTTTTCATACTATTAATTCAGGTGAGTGTGCCCAGTTCCCAGGGTAGTAAAGATGTTTTTCATTTGTTGCTTAAAAAATTCAAATTTCTTTTTTTTCTTTCCCAAAATGTATGTATACTTGTGTGTTATAAAATTGATTTTTGATAAAGAGCAAATTGATTGAATTATGTCTTTTTGGTGTGCTATAATTAGAATGGTTTGGAAGGTTGATTTACTTCGTTATGAACTGTCTGCTAATTGCGTAACATCGTTTTGTTTAACGGAAGAAATCTACTATATATGCACCGACACTTTTCATAACACTGACACTTTTTTATACTAATACCGACACTTTTTTACCCTGTAGTGACACTCTTTATACTTTTATACTGACACTTAATATACATTCCCTGACACTCTTTACACTGGCACTTTATTGCACTAACACTGACACTTTGCTACATTAACACTGACACTTTTTTACATTGACACTTACTATACATGCATCGACACTCTTAAATCAGCACTTTGTTACACCAACACTCACACTTTTTTACACGGGCACTTTGTTACACTAACACTGACACTTTGTTACATCGGCACTTTGTTACACTAACACTGGCACTAGCGGGGGAAACAAAACACATTTTTTCTAAGCTCAAGGAAAAACGTGTTTTTTGTAAGATTTTGGCAATAAGTTTTGCAAGTGTATTTAGTAGATATGGGATGGGCTTCTTGGGTTTTTGGTATTTTTATGGTGGTCTATTGCTGCTGTGCATGGCCATGGTTTGAAGGCAGCACGAAAGGTTGGCACGACCATGCTGCAGTTGAGGCCGCAACCTCAAGTTTATGAGGCGCCAGCCTCGAGAAACATGCAAGGGGAGGAAGTTTCTGTGGCCGAGGCGCCAGGCTCAATTGGAGCCGGGCAGCCACCTCACCAGGAAAAACAAGGGCCGAGGGACTGCTTGTGAGGCTCGCGGCCGAGGCGCCAGCCTCGCGTATTGGGTAGAATGTTTTGATTTCTACTTGGTTTGTAATTTAGTTTGGTATAGGTTTCTTTTTGGCATAGGAAGTATTGTTTGTTTAGGCTTTTGTTTTGGTGTTAAGTTGTTTACAACTCCATAACCTTTTATGTTTCCTTTTATTTATGAAATAAATTTCCGAGGTGCCGTCCTGGTTTTAAAAAAAAGAAAAAGAAAAAGAAAAAAGAAGAGCGTCATTCGAGGAGCGGAATTACGGCTTCCGTTATCTGACTGACCCATGTCGATGATAAATTCATGCTCTTCCCCCTTTTTACGCGCCCATTCAAACATTATTTGTCGCTCACTAATAATGCAAAGGCATTGTGAATTCTGTGGTGTAGTGACTGTAGTCTCGCAAAACACTTTCAAAATCAACCGGGTCATAGTTGTTGTCACCTTGTGAATACTGCATCAATTCAATAAAACAATAAGAAAGGGGTACGAAGAAAAACAAAAGTTTGGCTAGTTGTGGCCGATTTTTTTTACAAGGTTTTTACAAGGTTCGGCCAGTAATGTCTTAAATATTTCAAAATATCGAATCGGTGTCGCCGATTTTTTTTAGATAATTCGGCAAATCAGACCGAACTTTTTCAAGTTTTTCAGCTGGTGTGGCCGAACCTGAGTTGAATTTTGGCCACTACTGGCTGAATTTTTGCAACGAAAACAAAATAAAAGTTTAACACATTTATATGGTTAGAAAGTGAAGAAAACTCACATTAACATTCGATTGTAGAGCCATTTTATCCATGATCCTGCTGAATATCTTGAATAAATATGTATGTAATTTTTTTTTGTGTGTGAGAAATTATAGTAGAAGGAAAGGGAGGTAGTAAATTTTTGATGTAAAAATAAAATGAAGAGGGTGAATTTTGGATTAATGTAATGGTGAAAAATGGAAGAAAGTGAAAAATTGATGAGGGGGTAGATTTGAGTTAATGTTACGGGTGTGTATAACAATGGAAGTATATTTTGGTTTGAATGTTACTGGTGTATATAACATTGGGTAATGGGTGTATGAATTTAGGGGTAATAGAGTCATTCCATTCGATGACAGATTTGAAGTTTGGAACTTACGGGATTACTCAACAATTTTACGGGTCTATATAACAATTCTCTTACCTTTTTTTATTGTTAATATTTTTTTTAAAATTATTATTATTATTTATTTATTTTTCTTTTTTCTCTTACCTTGACCCTAAAAAAAAATTCTCACTTTCTTTCTTTCTAATCAAACAGCAACTCCATAGCCGCCTCACCCCAACCCCTTTTCTTCCCTCCCCACCGTCCCCCCTTTTCCCTTTTGCTTCTCAGCACCACCATCTCCACCCAAGAACCCACCTCCGTCATATCCCTCCTCACCCCAGAATTACTGCCACCCCACCAACTCCACCAAAAACCCCTCCTCCAAAACCTGGCAACCTCTCTTTCTAACAGCGGCGGATCTACGTTTTAGGGGTAGGGGGCAACTGACCCCCTTGACTTTCCCTGTTTTCCTCACTTTCACCTTTAACATATTACCAATTTATGTATTGACCCCCTAAGAAAATTACAAATAACCCCCTCAAAATTTACACTGAAACCCAGATATATAAACAAGGAAGCAAAGTGTTAAAAAAACAACTTCACAAAGACAGATACGATATACGACCCTTTCTAGTTCGCTCGCAATTCGCGAACGCAGGAGAAGAAGACGTCGACGCAATTCCCACCACTTACCATGACTGACTGTAACCGGCATCCGACGTCGCTAAAGTTCAGTTCAGGTTCTGTTTCTCCCTTCATCATCTCTCCTATATCTATTCTCAAATTCCCAAATTTCTAAATCCCTAAAAAATTAGGGTCTTGAACTTGAAAATCCTTTTCAAATTCTTATTGAAAATGATCTACTTTTCTTTTTTAGGGCTTTAAAATTGGACAATTCCTTTCAATATCTATGCGATTTGTATCAATTGTGTGTGAAATATGTGTTCAAGTCTCGGACCTTTCCATTCTAAATTTTGTTCTTATTATTTAATTTCTCACCCAATTCTCCCAAGTTTCTTGAGTTTGGCAGCCCAAAAGCATGCCCCGATTTTCAATTGAATCGGAGTGATGTATCATATATGTTATATTCAACTTGTTAAAATGTCCTAATAAGATATGTAAACTATTAAAGTTTTCTATCATTGTTTGTTGGCAGAATGTTGCATTTTTGCATTTTTTCTGTCATCATCACAGTTAGGGGTGTCAACGGTTCAGTTTAAACCGCGGTTTGAGACCGAATCAAACCAAGCCATACGGTTTGGCTCGGTTTTTAAATATAAGTGGTTTAGCTCTGTTTGAAAAGTAACAAATCGTGCGGTTCGATTTGGCTTGCGATCTCTGGGGGTATTAAACCAAACCGAGCCGAGCCGAACCGTTGTGACCATTAAATCGAACTATGGAACCGAACTGTTAAACCGAGCTATGAAATCGAACTGTTAAACCGAGCTAATGAACGAACCACCTTAAACCAAAATCCTGACCGTCCACTCATAATCATTTAATCTCTACCCTTGAATTTTACAAAACCCTAATTATGATATAACACTAAATCCAACCGCCTCTCTCCAATTTCATTTCATTCGGTGTTTGTCTCTCTCTTCCCATTCTGGGTCTCTCGACTCTCTCTCGACGCTCCTCCCTCGATAGGCGACCTTGCTCCTCCCTCAATTGACGGAGCTGCTCTCAACTTTGCCGGCTCGCGTTCCTTCCCTCAACCCTCTCTCTCTGCCTTCTACCTTCTGTCTTCAACCAGGACACGAATTTCAAGCACAATCCAACCCTAACCCATATTTTTCCTGTTCAGTTTCCATTAATTCGGCGATTCAAATGTGAGTTTTCCTTGATTAATTTGGTAATTTTGTATTTTTAATCAGATTTGCCAACATAATTTTTGATTTTTGCATCTTGTAATGTACATGATTCTTTTTAGGTTTCTCTAGTTTCGTTGGTTTTTATCAGACAGCCATATTGTTTGATCTGTATCCCAACAACTTATGAACTCTGATATTATTCTTTATGTTTTGATTCACATAACTTGGAGTTACTGAACATGATTTTTTCTGTTGCCGAGGAATCCTTTTTTCCCACATTGTCCATTTATATGTAGTAGAGTACAATGTCACTAGACTATAACCATCTTAGAGTACATGCCAATGGTCATGTATTCATTTTTAATATATTTTCCTTCCATTAACCTTCTGTTCATAATATCTTGCTAATCAGTGATGGAATTGATGACTTTTGTGCAGACCATTAGTTTTAATTGCAGAAACAATACTCACGGTTTAGACTGAACCAAATCGAACCATGACGGTTTGGTTTAGCTCGGTCTAATTTTTTTTATTGTTTAGCTCGGTTTGAAATTTCTCCAAACCGATAGTAGCGGTTTGACTTCTAAATTTACCCAAAGTGAGCTAAACCGAACCATTTACACCTCTAATCACATTAGTGTATAATTAAGGCCGAGGTCATGAGTACAATTAGATGGAATATGGCTTATAATTGTATAGAAAGTGAGATCAAATTTCTAAGTAGATTAGGGAAAAGTATATTGATATTGATAGGTGATAAAAATGTTATAGTAAAGTTGAGGTTTCGGCTCCCATTTCACGAATAATGTGGATGGTTGTCCCCCTCTTGTAAAAATCCATAAGTTTGTGTTTAATAAAATTCTCCCAGGTTCCGTCCTGGTTAAAAAAAAAAGGGTCATGATGTTTGTTTTAGATCAATGACCAGTGTTCTAAAAGACCCCGCCTAAGGACGCCTAGGCGCTAGGCCCCTCTCCAACGCCTAGTTCTAAGCCCCGCCTAGGTCCCGACTAATCCCGACTAGTCCCCGCCTAGGCGCTTGGCCCGGCTCCGCCGCCTAGCATCCGCCTAGCGCTTTTTAGAACCTTGTCAATGACATGAATGTCTTTGAAAATTGAAAGTGTTTTCGGCATTTATTCTGGTTGTAGTGATATATAGTTTGTAGGCAAGGTTTTAACCTTGTCACACCACCTTGATACAAGCAAATCTGCTTCCCCCATCTTTGATTGTATCAAGAAAACTTAATATTTGTTGTATTTAACAAAAGTTGGTATCTTTTTTGAGAAATAAGAATATGCAGATGGCTTATTTTTAGAGAGATTTTCATTAACTAATACCTACAGACAAACAATGTTCAAACTAACATGTCTTTGGAAAGCATCTTGAAGGCAATGCTTCTTTATCACCGGTGTGGGTTTAATGCTTCAACAAGCTCCCCACCCGTAGCCGGAATCAAGGTTGACAATGTGGACTCTTTGAGCTCATAACAATTATAGGTTATATATGTTGCGTTAATTTTACTATCATTTTTTATGTTGTAATTTATTTATTTTTGTTATTTTAAAAATTGAACCCCCTGAACATGAATCCAAGATCCGCCACTGCTTTCTAACCCTAACTCTCTCCGTCTCTGACAATCTCTTCCTCCAGTGCATCTGTGTGCTTGAAGGGGAAATTGGAATTGAGATTATTAGGGTTTAATTCAATGTTGAGAAGAAACGTTAGATTGAGAAGGGAGTACCTTTACAGGAAGAGCTTGGAAGGTAAAGAACTTTGCTCTACGAGAAGAAGCGCAAAATCAAACAAGCTCTTGAAGGTCCGTCCCTTCTTCCTCCCTTAATACACAAATTAATTTCTTTTACTACGGTGGTGAATGAATGTTAATTCTTTATTTGATTTTGGGCAGAGGGTAAACCAATTCCTACGGAGCTCAGAAATGAGGAGTCTGCTCTTCACCAAGAATTCGACCTTGAGGATGAACAAACTGCCGGTATACCCTTTTCTCTCCCCCTCTCTTTCCCTCTCTCTCCCTCTCAGCGTCTCTTTAAGTTATATTGACGTATTTTTGGGTTCATTTTGTATGCATGTGTGTTGGCTTTTGTATAATTTATGTGTTCATATGCGAACATATGCACTATTTTAGGATCTAGAGATTGAACTAGTCTTATTTGGGATCCTCCTGGAAACCTTTTAAGCATATCCATTGCTACAGTGATGAATAAATAAGAAGGAAAATTTATGGGTTTTGATGCTTAAAAGGTGCGCCCTTATGGCCTTCGTTAGCTGGACCCTCTATGGATATATACATGTTTGTATAAGGGCTTGTTGTTCTTAAATCACTTTTTGCGGCAATATTATACTTGGTGGGATTTCTAGTATGTAACTGTACTATCGAAATACAGAGTATATAGTTTTACACATGGTGCAGATTGCAACATGATGCCTACCATGAAGCAAGCGTATACAAAGGAGAATATTTTGGGATGTTGTGTTTATTTATCTAAAGCTGCTTGAAGTTTGATTGTCATAACAATTTTAATACTTACATGGAGGCTGCGTACATCCGAACCCCCCTTACCCCTCCATAGGTTGGAGCCTTTGTTGCACTGGGGTAATGTTGTTGTCGTATGGAGACTACTGATTTTAATGGGTACTTGTTTCTACTGCCTAGCTTGTGTAAAGTTTTGTATTGTGATTATTTCTCACCTATTCATTTTTAATATTTAGTTCCGAAGTCAACCATTGACGATGAGTATGCAAATGCCACCGAAAGAGATCCAAAAATCCTGCTAACTACATCTCGCAACCCAAGTGCTCCTCTTACGCAGTTTGTAAAGGTTGGTCAAGACAGATTATGTTTACTTGAATTTCACATTTTTTTTGTATACTATACTCTGGAATTTGTCCCCTTTCTAGGCTCCATTAGTTCTAAGATGAGTGTTCCCATATTGACTTTGTGGAGACTGTTAAGAAAGAATATAACCCCCATCTACTGTCTTGTAGTGCTCTCAAGTTTTCTCTACTAGTGTCAAATCAATGAGACCCATTCATTTTTTTTGTCTCATAATTAAGAAGGCTACTGTAGACAGTTGGTTTCAAATTCTTTTTAATAAGGGGACTTCTGCTTTGAACATCCTAAAATGAATTAGGCGATGGAATTGACAGAGTACTTATTTTTATGTGTTACTGGAATTATGTCTTTTGCAGGAACTGAAGATTGTCTTTCCTAATTCACAAAGAATGAATCGTGGTGGTCAGGTTGGTTAAACATTCATTGCAAATGTTACTACATATGTAGCTATAGTTTATGTATCCTTTACCTTGTCTCAGACTGTCCAGTAGCGCTATGTGTCAGTTTATGCATGTTCGTGTGCATAATATTATAATAAGCATTTATCAACCCAAAAATGACCCTGCCATACATGATACTGTGTAAGAGAGAATACCCATGCTTCAGGTATGGAACTACTGGAAGGTTTCACTGGATCTGTTCCTCTAAGATTTCTTGAGACATAACTGAGCTATGATGCAATAAGATCCACTTCTATTGAATCCTATACTTACGGTAAATTTATGTTGTGCCTGTGGGCTGTTGTCAGGAGGAACCATATTGTTTTCACTGAGATCCTATCTCCTTTTGAAGGGATTGTTGCATGGGATACTGCTATCTGTCAATTTATGCATGTTTGTGTACATAATATTTTAATAAGCATTATTGAAATTGATACGAGTTTAATTGGATTGGATGAAAATATGGCGTTGAAGAGGCCGGAGTGGAGGGCAAAATTCTTGTAGGTGATGGGGGCTGATTTTTAATTGTTATTATTATTATATTTATTTATTATTTTTTTCTTCTTTTCCTTTTCTAAATTTTGTTCCTTTTTCTTCTTTTAACTTGCTTTTTTTTTCCTTTTATCTTTTCTTTCACGATGGCACATACGAGGATTCATGTTAGCTGACCCTAAATTATTGTGGGACTAAGGCTTTATTGTTGTTGTTGTTGTTATCAACCCAAATATGGCCCTCATATACATGCTATCATGTAAGAGAGAATATCCATGCTTCAGGTATGGAACTACTGGAAGGTTTCACCGGATCTGTTCCTCCAAGAGTTCTTTTGAGACATAACTGAGCTATGATGATATAAGATCCACTCTTATTAAATTAGTTCTTATGGTAAATTTATGTTGTGCCTGTGGGCTGTTGTCGGAGGAACCATGTTATTTTCAGTGAGATCCTGTCTCCTTTTTAAGGGATTGTTGCATATTTCCTTGGTTTATTTGTCTTGATATGAGGCTTGTCGTCAGGGATTAGTGTTTTGGGTTTGTTTAATGGGCCAAGAGTTGTTATGTAGAAGTATCATGTTGGTGGTAAATAGCTATGGCATACTCCTTACTAGACTTGGTCCCATTTGTCATGGAATGATTACATGCAAGTTCGGCCTGTATCAAACAGGGTTGGACCACTATAGCTGTGAATTCTGCACTTGTAAAAGTCCTTCAAATTCCCGTGTTATTCTTATCACCTCCCTTTGAGCGGTTGAAAGTTTGTAAGGTGTTAGTGTTTGCTTTTGGAAAGATGTTTGGGGGGGGGGGTGGGGTGAACTCCCTTTTGCAGGGCTTTTCCTCGGTTATTCTGTCTCCTTTTCCCTTTGTTTCATTTTTCTTCAGTAGGCGTGCCTTTAGAGAAATTCCAGTATCTACTGCATAATGGGATTGGGGCGCCTTAATTGCTTGACCTTTCTTTATTTTGATGGACTTTCCCCCCGCTCTTATGAGATCACTAAAATCAAAGTTAATTATCCTCGTGAATTCTTACAAGTGTTGTTGATTGTACTCTTAATGGTTACTTTTCATAAATTTTTGGTCAAAGTTCAATTAAGTTGACCATTAAAATTAAAGTGAGACTATCTTTCTAAGGCAGAGGAAGTAAATTTTTTTCTATCAAAAGAAAAATAGGGCCCAGGGTTGTTTTCTGTGAGAGGCATGTTGTCCTTCTTGGCATAGTGAGTCCAATGGTGTTGTTTTGAGTGTTTGCAGCATGAATCATTGTAGTATCTCCTGCATATATTCTTAGCTTGTGTGGACAGATGGTACAAACCAGAGTTTAGTAGTGTCGGATTGTGCACATGCTGTTTTCATGATTAATTTACACAAAGGGTCACAACCGTCATCTGATATGTAACAGGCCTAACGTCTTCTTATTTTCACTTTACAAATAGTGATTAATATTAATGGTGCACCAGTATGTTAGCATGGAATGACAAGTTGGCTAAGCATTAGCTAATTCCTTAACAAGCATTTAGTGATTACTTATTACTAGAAAAGTTAACATACTTACCATGTCCCAAAACAATAATATGTCTACCTTCTAAATTGGGAATTCCACCTAGGAGAATATAAAATCACCATTAACATATTTTTATTATTTTTAGAGGTAATAAACCATCAATGGCATCTTTTATTATATTTCCTAAGGATAAGTAAATATTAATAAGTCATTCGTGTTTGTGTGCAGAGATTTTATTTCGGGGAAGTTAATCCATGAACATGTTTCTTATCCTAATCTTGTTCATTGCAGGTTATGTCTGAAATTATTGAAACCTGCCAAGCACATGATTTTACAGATGTAGTGTTGGTTCATGAACATCGTGGAGTACCAGATGGTTTAATTATCAGTCATCTTCCATTTGGTCCCACTGCATACTTTGGGCTAATGAATGTGGTAAGTTTCTTTGTCATGTGTATTTGAACCTTCTGTTTTTGTTTGTTTTTATGTTTTTCCCAAAGCACTATCTTAATTCATGATCACTCTTAGGTTACGAGACATGACCTCAAGGACAAAAAGGCTGTGGGAACAATGCCCGAGGCTTACCCGCATTTGATACTCAACAACTTCTCAACTAAGGTATGACCTACTGCTATATTTATATTGACCCAAGTATTATGCTTCTAGCTAAGTTTTGTTAAAAGTTCATTTGCCTTTAGCAGATTTTTTATTCATGATTCTGGTTTTGAAGGCGTGCCCATTTATCTCTTCACTGTGTAATCTAGTTTTCTGATTGTTGATATTGTTAGCTTTTAATTGTTTTGGGTCTAAAATAAACATAAAGTTCTCAAAAGAATATTGTGCTGTCAGAAATTTTATCCCCCTGCTTCAGCCTCCTGATATTTATCTATCATCTCCCAATGAGATGTAGTGCCCTTGGTTTTGTTCTCTCTCTCTCTCTCTTTTTTTTATTCGATAAAGAAAGGAGAAATTCATTAAAGGATGAATGAAATATACCATATTGAATACGCAACTTACCACCAAGCGCATATATCGCTGGTTAATGCACAGCTGTGTTGTAAACTTGGCAAGCTCATCCGTCTTTGTGGTCCTACCTATCGATGGTTTGTTATCATTGGCTATCGATATTGTGGGGGATTTTGGTGGTGGGATAGATTGGTGAAAGGACTGCAAACATTTTAAAGCACCTCTTTCCAGTTCCCAAGCCTGATACAAAACGGATCATCACTTTCGCTAATCAGTCAGATTACATTTCATTCAGGTATTTTCTTTTGGTATACTTCTTACTTGATATTGATAGCATTATGTTAATTAATTATGTTTTCTTGGCTATAAAGGTTGACTATTTGCCCGCCGATCTTGTATTTTTCTCTTATCTAGAGTGTGAAAAGAGTGAAATTTAGTTATGAGAAAGTGAATGTGGTTAAATTTGCACAGGGTCATCGTATTTATTTTTTGAGATGGGGCGCTGTGAACTGAGAACTGTCTTTGAAATATTTTTTTTCTTGTTCTATCAAAATCTTTTGTGAGCATTTAAGACAAACATCGCCAGAACTCCACTTATGATGAGGGGATACTTTCATTATTTCTTTTCATATAGGCATTCTTTTCGGGGGAAGATTGGGAAATTCTTACCATGTTCTTGTATTTACTTATTGTGGGTATTCTATTGAGAGATGGCTTAATTAGGTACTCCATCCGTCTCATAAAGATGTTCATTTATCATTATTGTTGTCCCAAAAAGGTGCTCTCATTTCCATAATTGTTAGGTTAAAATCATTGAACTTTCAAAATTGCCAACCAAGGAAGAGAGTAGAGGATGAGAGTCAACCAAGAAAAAAGAGGGAGTAGTGGAGTAACAAGTAAACCTCATTAAGGTCATTGATGAAAATGAAAATAGGTTGTTAAAATGTTTGAATAGCCAAATGGGACTATCGTTATGGGAAAAAATTATTGACTTTATCTGTAATTTTAATTCACAGGCATCATATCCATGAGAAACATGGAAAACAGTTGAGCTAAAGGAAATTGGTCCTCGGTTTGAACTAAAATTGTACAAGGTAAGTACAGGGCAGTTTATTCCCTTTTTTTTTTCCTTTGACCAGCACGTGTATTTGTAATTGACCACTTAATTTGGCACTATGTTGTTGCAGATCAATCTTGGAACCAAGGTTCTAAAAAGCGCTAGGCGGATGCTAGGCGGCAGAGTCGGGCCTAGCGCCTAGGCGGGGACTAGTCGGAATTAGTTGGGATTAGTCGGGACCTAGGCGGGGCTTAGAGCTAGGCGTTGGAGAGGGGTCTAGCGCCTAGGCCCGCCTAGGCGCCCTTAGGCGAGGTCTTTTAGAACACTGCTTGGAACAGTAGAACAGGCTGAAGCTCAAACTGAATGGGTCAGCAGACCATACATTAACACAGCAAAAAAGCATAAAGTTATTGGCGACTGACCGAAGCTTTTTTAGTATTACGATTATAACTTGAAAAAAGTTTCTTGGGTACTTGAAGTTGATTTTGCAGATTATAATATTTGTAGTTGAATCACTTTTTCCCAGCGGCGCACCCCCTTTCCTCACCGGAAGCCGCCGACACCATCTCCCTCACCACTCCGATCTCCATCCTCTCTCTCATATACCCATCGCCGGCGAAATCCTCCCCGTTCAATCCACAATCCGCACCCTTCGCCGCGCCCTCTCACTAAGCCCGTCGCTGATATCCGACACCCCTCCAACCCACCTCCACAGATCCGGCCCTCTCTATCCGCCGCCGTCGTCTCTTCTCCACAATCACCGGCGACCCCCTGTTCCTCGTCTCAGGCCCACATTCCACTATCTCTCTCCAGGCCGTCCACCAACCGCCGCCGGTCACCACACCCCTGCCGGCCTTTCAATCTCCGATCGCCGCACTAGATTCCGGCCACCGAACGAGCTCCATCTCCGACTCCTTCTTCTCCTGATCCTCCAATCCGACAATGGCCACTGCATCCCCTTCAGTTGCAGTTTGAGGTACATCCATTTTTCATCGAATTTCATTTTCACACTAGTCAATGCTCATCCTTGGATTGGAATTTTTGTTCTGAAATTAGTCATTCACATTGAGATACTTACTGGGTGATGATTTGATTTTGGAAGTGTTATACATATTGAAAGTCTATTGGAAAGCTTTGTGTGTGGGTTTAGTGCTCTGATTATGTACTGTGTTGGGTTAGGTGTTGGTTCATTGTCAAAAGGGTAGTCTGTTCTTGCTGTATTATTCATAGTGAGCAGATTGATGGCTTGGTGATGTCGTTCTTGCCATTGTTACTTTGTTTTGTGGGTAACACAATGTGGACATTGTTCTTTGCAAGATTAGGGGTGGGACTATCTGTTTAATCCGTTTACATGTTTAGTTTAAAACTTTTTGAGTTAATTGCGTTCTTGTTTTTGTGTTTTTGTCGGGTTCGAACTACGGTGACCTGAGCTCCTTATTGTCCTAAGGAGAACGTAGGCAACTTTGGTGCGGTCAAATCAAATTAATTTTCTTGATTGTTAAAAAAAATAAATAATAATCTCTCTCGCAGTTCTTTTATTTTTACTACATCAAATGATTTGTTTTGCAAAATATGGATAAAAGCTTGTGAATTTCTGTACATGTGGAATTTATGAAATATTTTAACTTAGGTTTCATGATTAAGTTGTAACTCCCTAGTGCATTGTGCAAATTATACCATATCTTTGGGAGTTCAAATTTTTGCTTATCTTTATCGAGTTATAGTACCCGAGCATTATCTTATGTGAGACTGTGTGATTAAAGGGTAGACATGACTCAAAACCCTTGAGAAGCCCTCTCCCACGTTCCGCAGCAGCCACCACCGGTATTATTTTTTCCTCTCCCACACCCTTTTTTTCAGTTTTGTAACAGTGTGGTTTTTTATTTATTTTTTAATTAAGTACTTATTTCATCCAGTATTTAAGTTTTTACCTTTGCATCACTAAACAATACTATTTTTTTACTTTTTCATCCTTAACTGTTTTTTAATTTGGTAATATTTTGACCCCAGCCAAAGAAAATCTTTGTTTATTGGGACTTCAAAAACACTCCCATTCGTCCTTTATATCGGATGGGTGTGGCTGAGAATGTGAGGTTGAAGCTTCTCTCGGAGGGGATGGACGGACATATACATTATTTTTCTTATTGCAGAACGAGCGAATTGGCTGCTGAATTGCAAAATACGCCCATGCTCAAAGTGATCGAAGTTAAAAGTAAGTTGTAATTATCATACTAATTGCAAAATATCACATCTAAATTCCTTTGTTAGATTGTTGTGTATAAAGAACAACACTTGACATTCATTGCTTTTAGACTCACTTCTAGTTCTTTTGACATTCATTGCTTTTAGACTCACTTCTAAACTTTGTGTTTATTAAGGGGAGGGCGCAGATGCGTGCGACAAGCACATGATGGTGGACATTGGTATAAAGACTTTGATAGAATCGGAACCAATTTGCATCGTTCTAATTTCGGGTGATAAGGACTTCGCTAGGCTTCTGACCGGATTGAAAGATTTACAGCACAAGATAATCATTGTCTGCCATCCACTTAGCGCGAGTAACAAGCTTATAGAAGTGGGACATTCAGTATGGTCCTGGCCAACGATATACAAATCTTCAAGTCGTCCTCCTACAGCATCAACATCTCCTGAGCCACCACCAATACCTCCAAACCTGTGTTGGTTGTGGTGCAGGAGGTGTTGGTGGTGCAGGAGGACGATTTGAAGATTTGTATATCGTTGGCCAAGACCGTACTGAATGTCTCACTTTTATGAGCTTGTTACTCGCGCTAAGTGGATGGCAGACAATGATTATCTTGTGATGTAAATCTTTCAATCCGGTCAGAAGCCTAGCGAAGTCCTTATCACCCGAAGTTAGAACGATGCAAACTAGTTTCGGTTCTATCAAAGTCTTTATACCAATGTCCACCCTCATGTGCTTGTCGCACGCATCTGCGCCCTCCCCTTAATAAACACAAAGTTTAGAAGTGAGTCTAAAAGCAATGAATGGCAAGTGTTGTTCTTTATACACACAACAATCTAACAAAGGAATTTAGATGTGATATTTTGCAATTAGCATGATAATTACAACTTACTTTTAACCTCAGTCACTTTGAACATGGGCGTATTCTGCAATTCAGTTGCCAATTCACTCGTTCTGCAATAAGAAAAATAATGTATAGGTCCGTTCATCCTCTCCGAGAGAAGCTTCAACCTCACATTCTCAGCCACACCCATCCGATATAAAGGACGAATGAGAGTGTTTTCGAAGTCCCAATAAACAAAGATTTTCTTTGGCTGGGGTCAAAATATTACCAAATTAAAAAACAGTTGAGGATGAAAAAGTAAAAAAATAGTATTGTTTAGTGATGCAAAGGTAAAAACTTAAATACTGGATGAAATAAGTACTTAACTCAATTAAAAAATAAATAAAAAACCACATAGTTACAAAACTGAAAAAAAGGGTGTGGGAGAGGAAGAAATAATACCGGTGGTGGCTGCTGCGGAACGTGGGAGAGGGTTTCTCGAGAGTTTTGAGTCATGTCTACCCTTTAATCACACAATCTCACATAAGATAATGCTCGGGTACTATAACTCGATAAAGATAAGCAAAAATTTGAACTCCCAAAGATATGGTATAATTTGCACAATGCACTAGGGAGTTACAACTTAATCATGAAATCTAAGTTAAAATATTTCATAAATTTCACAAGTATAGAAATTCACAAGCTTTTATCCCTATTTTGCAAAACAAATCATTTGAGGTAGTAAAAATATAAGAACTGCGGGAGAGATTTTTTTTTTTTTTTAACAATTAAGAAAATTAATTTGATTTGACCGCAACAAAGTTGCCTACGTTCTCCTTAGGACAATAAGGAGCTCAGGTCACCGTAGTTCGAACCCGACAAAAACACAAAAACAAGAACGCAATTAACTCAAAAAGTTTTAAACTAAACAGGTAAACAGATAGTCCCACCCCTAAACTTGCAAAGAACAATGTCCACATTGTGTTACTCACAAAACAAAGTAACAATGGCTAGAACAACATCACCAAGCCATCAATCTGCTCACTATGAAGAATACAGCAAGAACAGACTACCCTTTTGACAATGAACCCAACACAGTACATAATCAGAGCACTAAACCCACACACAAAGCTTTCCAATAGACTTTCAATATGTATAACACTTCCAAAATCAAATCATCACCAGTAAGTATCTCAATGTGAATGACTAATTTCAGAACAAAAATTCCAATCCAAGTTTTGGGGTTTAGGGTTTTGGGTTTTGGTTTAGGATTTAGGGTTTTTTTTTTAGGGTTTTGGGTTTAGGGTTTTTTTTTTTTTTTTGGTTTGGGGTTTTGGAGTTTAGGGACCTTGAGGATGAACAAACTGCCGGTATACCCTTTTCTCTCCCCCTCTCCCTCTCAGCGTCTCTTTAATTTATATTGACGTATTTTTGGGTTCATTTTGTATGCATGTGTGTTGGCTTTTGTATAATTTATGTGTTCATATGCGAACATATGCACTATTTTAGGATCTAGAGATTGAACAAGTCTTATTTGGGATCCTCCTGGAAACCTTTTAAGCATATCCATTGCTACAGTGATGAATAAATAAGAAGGAAAATTTATGGGTTTTGATGCTTAAAAGGTGCGCCCTTATGGCCTACGTTAGCTGGACCCTCTATGGATATATACATGTTTGTATAAGGGCTTGTTGTTCTTAAATCACTTTTTGCGGCAGTATTATACTTGGTGGGATTTCTAGTATGTAACTGTACTATCGAAATACAGAGTATATAGTTTTACACATGGTGCAGACTACAACATGATGCCTACCATGAAGCAAGCGTATACAAAGGAGAATATTTTGGGATGTTGTGTTTATTTATCTAAAGCTGCTTGAAGTTTGATTGTCATAACAATTTTAATACTTTCATGGAGGCTGCGTACATCCGAACCCCCCTTACCCCTCCATAGGTGGGAGCCTTTGTTGCACTGGGGTAATGTTGTTGTCGTATGGAGACTACTGATTTTAATGGGTACTTGTTTCTACTGCCTAGCTTGTGTAAAGTTTTGTATTGTGATTATTTCTCACCTATTCATTTTTAATATTTAGTTCCGAAGTCAACCATTGACGATGAGTATGCAAATGCCACCGAAAGAGATCCAAAAATCCTGCTAACTACATCTCGCAACCCAAGTGCTCCTCTTACGCAGTTTGTTAAGGTTGGTCAAGACAGATTATGTTTACTTGAATTTCACATTTTTTTTGTATACTATACTCTGGAATTTGTCCCCTTTCTAGGCTCCATTAGTTCTAAGATGAGTGTTCCCATATTGACTTTGTGTAGACTGTTAAGAAAGAATATAACCCCCATCTACTGTCTTGTAGTGCTCTCAAGTTTTCTCTACTAGTGTCAAATCAATGAGACCCATTCATTTTTTTTGTCTCATAATTAAGAAGGCTACTGTAGACAGTTGGTTTCAAATTCTTTTTAATAAGGGGACTTCTGCTTTGAACATCCTAAAATGAATTAGGCGATGGAATTGACAGAGTACTTATTTTTATGTGTTACTGGAATTATGTCTTTTGCAGGAACTGAAGATTGTCTTTCCTAATTCACAAAGAATGAATCGTGGTGGTCAGGATGGTTAAACATTCATTGCAAATGTTACTACATATGTAGCTATAGTTTATGTATCCTTTACCTTGTCTCAGACTGTCCAGTAGCGCTATGTGTCAGTTTATGCATGTTCGTGTGCATAATATTATAATAAGCATTTATCAACCCAAAAATGACCCTGCCATACATGATACTGTGTAAGAGAGAATACCCATGCTTCAGGTATGGAACTACTGGAAGGTTTCACTGGATCTGTTCCTCTAAGATTTCTTGAGACATAACTGAGCTATGATGCAATAAGATCCACTTCTATTGAATCCTATACTTACGGTAAATTTATGTTGTGCCTGTGGGCTGTTGTCAGGAGGAACCATATTGTTTTCAGTGAGATCCTATCTCCTTTTGAAGGGATTGTTGCATGGGATACTGCTATCTGTCAATTTATGCATGTTTGCGTACATAATATTTTAATAAGCATTATTGAAATTGATACGAGTTTAATTGGATTGGATGAAAATATGGCGTTGAAGAGGCCGGAGTGGAGGGCAAAATTCTTGTAGGTGATGGGGGTTGATTTTTAATTATTATTATTATTATATTTATTTGTTATTTTTTTCTTCTTTTCCTTTTCTAAATTTTGTTCCTTTTTCTTCTTTTAACTTGCTTTTTTTTTCCTTTTATCTTTTCTTTCACGATGGCACATACGAGGATTCATGTTAGCTGACCCTAAATTATTGTGGGACTAAGGCTTTATTGTTGTTGTTGTTGTTATCAACCCAAATATGGCCCTCATATACATGCTATCATGTAAGAGAGAATATCCATGCTTCAGGTATGGAACTACTGGAAGGTTTCACCGGATCTGTTCCTCCAAGAGTTCTTTTGAGACATAACTGAGCTATGATGATATAAGATCCACTCTTATTAAATTAGTTCTTATGGTAAATTTATGTTGTGCCTGTGGGCTGTTGTCGGAGGAACCATGTTATTTTCAGTGAGATCCTGTCTCCTTTTTAAGGGATTGTTGCATATTTCCTTTGTTTATTTGTCCTGATATGAGGCTTGTCGTCAGGGATTAGTGTTTTGGGTTTGTTTAATGGGCCAAGAGTTGTTATGTAGAAGTATCATGTTGGTGGTAAATAGCTATGCCATACTCCTTGCTAGACTTGGTCCCATTTGTCATGGAATGATTACATGCAAGTTCGGCCTGTATCAAACAGGGTTGGACCACTATAGTTGTGAATTCTGCACTTGTAAAAGTCCTTCAAATTCCCCCGTGTTATTCTTATCACCTCCCTTTGAGCGGTTGAAGGTTTGTAAGGTGTTAGTGTTTGCTTTTGGAAAGATGTTTGGGGGGGGTGAACTCCCTTTTGCAGGGCTTTTCCTCAGTTATTCTGTCTCCTTTTCCCTTTGTTTCATTTTTCTTCAGTAGGTGTGCCTTTAGAGAATCACATAATTCCGTTAGTGCTGGGGATGCTTTGCGCTTGATATACGAGCGGAATGTGGTAGCCTTCTTCCTCCTTTTGCACAGTTCTATCCTATATGCTATGTTACCTGGACTCGGGATCGGGTATCCGACACGGGTACGGATCCTAGTGTCGGATTCACTTTTTCTAAAAAAATTGGACACGGGGACACTGTCCTAAAATTAGGATACGGGTACGGGGATACGTTAATAACAAAATATATTGAGTCTATTTATATACTGTACTTATAAATGAAGTCAACTCACCCTTTTTTTGCTAAGATATAATGTATAATTAAGTAAAACAACATTAAAACTTGTAAAAAATTTATAAATGAAGTCAACTCACTCAGTTTTTTCTTTTTAATTTTTCTTGTCGTATCCGAATGAAAATGCGGGTGTCGGGGTGTCTTGTCGGACACGATACGTGTCGGACACGGGTACTTCACCATATTTGAAGAGTCCGGGTAACACAGCCTATATGCATACTAGTACTTTCTTCTATCTGAGTTTTGCTAAATGGTTTGCATATTGTTTATGGGGAGTAAGAACATCTATGGTCCTTTTTTTCCTTTTCAATAAGTATTTTATATGCAATGTTACTTGCCTTTTACTTTTTTTTTTTTTTTTTTTTTTAAAGTGGTTTTTTGTATTATTTGTAATCATTTTTTTTTTGTGCCTAGATATACCACTCCTGTACGACCAGAATGACAATGGCCACTTGCCATATCCCACGGTCACTTCTTGAGATTCATCCATCACTTTTCTTCCTGAGTATGCTATTGTTTATGTTTGGCCCTACGGGGCATAGCCCTGGGGTTGAATTTAGGTCTTTGGTAAATACAGGTTGCAGGCCATGAGTCTGATTTACGCAAGATAGTTCTTACGGCTTTGCCCGGTTCCATTGAGGTGGGGTGTTGGTAGACCGTAGTGGGATTACATTCCCCTAGGTGGGTCTAATGTTCCCTGCCAGAATGAGTTCTCTCTTGGTTATCAAAATATGTAATGATTAATACTCCCTCCGTCCCAAAATAGGAGTCCCTTATTCCTTTTATGGGTGTCCCAAAAAATTGTTCTTTTCCAAAACTTTACATTTGGTGGACGCTCATCCATAGTTAGTCCAACCTTTTGAACAAAGACAGTTCACATTTTGACCCTTGTTGAATACTCCTCCATAGTTGGATCATACTCTTAATAATATAGTCAAATGTTCTACCTAAAACTGTGTGCTCGGTCAAAAAGGACTCTTATTTTGGGACTACGGAGCATTGCTTTTTTTTTTTTTGGTTATGCCATTTTCGTCTTCATTTCATCACCAAATGAAGGCAAGATAACCCTGTTCTTTTATACCAGTATCTTTTTCTCTTTGATCCAAATATCATTTTGTTTCACTTTCATCATTAGCTGGTCCCACTGGATTTGTCCTTTTTCTTTTTTACTTTATACTTGCAAAGCGAAGAGAAGAAGTAACATATCAAACACCACTCTCGTTTGGTAAAAGTTGTTACAGGAGAAACAGACACTAAAGTGATGTATGGCGAACGAAGATGAGAATGAGTACCTAAGTGGAGCTAGTTGTGCTTGTATGTTTAAGACAGTCTTTGGTGTGTTTAGAACAGAAAGAAACTTTTTACATTTTAATGATCATCATCTTCCATTTCCACCTTTCTTAACAGTTTCTTTCTTGTGCGTGAGTCAGGTGACGTGCACATGTGTAGGGGTTGGCTATAAAATATTTTGTTTTTGTTCCTTTCATACTCCACTTCCCGATTATTTCTGAGTTGCTTGTTTGGTTGGGTTAAATTCTTTCTTCTAACATCCTAATCTGTTTTTAGCTTTTCTTCTTTTCTGTTATTAAATCTCATGCTTTGATTTTCTAGTGAGGTTGTCATTCAACAATCTATAGTATAAATGGCAACGGTGGGTGAACAGTACTATGAATAGTTCCAAATGCCAAATTTCCCATTTTGCCCTTTAATTTTTATTTTTTTTTTAAATTAAAAAAAAAAAAAAAACATGTGTCCTCGGACACGGGCTTTTACTAGTATTAGGATAGTTGGAAGCTGTATAGCCTGTATGTGGCCTTGTATTGTTACTGTCTTCTTAGTTATCAGGATAGATAGTAGGCTGTTCTATCATGAATCATGTGCCTCTCATTAAAGCGATAAATCTATAAACGTCTGAATATTTGCTAGACAAGTCATTAACATTACTAATTGCAATATGTTTCCACTATTTATCTAGCTTCAATTGAATTTTGAGATGCTTGCTCACTTACTATTTTTTATTTTATTTTTTTGGTCATTTGGTTGAAGAATAATGTTTCACCTGTTCTTTGAAGATACATGGAGATTTCGTCCTTGTTAGTGGAGACACCATCAGCAATATGTCACTTACAGAGGCTCTTCAAGAACATAAGGATAGACGGAAGAAAGATGCTAATGCTGTGATGACCATGGTTGTTAAACAGTCAAAGCCTTCTCAAGTTACTCGCCAATCTCGACTTGGAACAGATGAGCTGATTATGGCAATTGATCCTGATACAAAGCAGCTCCTATACTATGAGGAAATAGCAGACCATGTTAGGGCAGTATATCTTGATAAGGGACTAATAGCAGATAATCCCTCTATATTTTTACACAATGACAAACATGTCTTCCGCAGATCCTTTATTTTTCTTTGATTGCCTACTCTTGTCTCCCTGAAACGTATCTTCTGCATGTTACTAGCTCTATATTGTTTCTTAGCAGGCCATGACTAATATTGCAACTAAAATGTCCATTTAAGAAAGCGCCAGATTGAAGTACTTCTAGTTTTTTTTACTTTGAATTATACTCTAGGGAAGATTATGGACACAATTTTACTTTTGGAAAGAGAGAGGCGTTTGAAAAACCTTGTATGACCAAAAACTTCTACTCTTAGAGCTCTTTCCATATAATGTACTGTTCTTCTTTTTGTATTTGTACAACAGTGTCTTTCTTTATGGAAACAATCATTGGGGATTAAGCAACAGTAGTGATTTGGTATACTTGTTCTCCATTTCTGTTTCTACGTTGTTGATGAGAAAAAATGTAAAGATGAAGAAAGACCATAAACATGGACAATCTGCTACAAAAGTAAATAAGCAGGAAATTAAATACTACCAAAGGATAAACAGTAACAACGTAACAAATGAGGTTCCACACTCCAATTCCACCCAAGGTCTCTTCGGCACCTGTAAAGGCTCCTACTGAAGCCTTAAAGGATGCATAGAATACAACACTTTGTCTTTTGCAATGGGAATGGTATTGATTGATCATGAAAAGTGCTTAGGATTCTTGAACAGAGCCTCAAAACATTATAGGAAGAAAAGCCTCAATATTAGAAGGGGACACTCTCTATTCATTATGGAGAAATCAGCGGTTTTCATTATGTTAGATTCCTTGAGTTTATTAGGTTTTCAGAGTTTCATTTTACGTTATTTGAGAAGGGCTTTGATTACTTTTTACAATCTTTGGCTCCTTTATCTTGTTCTATTCGTTTTGTTTTAGTCCTTTTACATCTTTGGTTACCTTACTTGATGTTTTTCGTCGTCCTTCTTTGTGGAGACACTGTCAGCAATATAAATGGAAACAACTGTTGGTGATTAAGCAACAGTAGCAATTTGGTAGTATTGGTGCCACTTGTTATTCCAATTCTTTCTCGATAATAGAAAATTTAGCCAAACTACCTCTCTACATTTTTTATCAGAGAAAAATTTTTTAGATGAAGAAAGAACATAAACATTGGCAAGCTACCCACCGAAGTAAACACGAAAATAAAATAGTATCAAAAGGAAGCGGAGAAACTAAGTAAAGAAAAGGAGAACATAGCGAATGAGTCCACTCTCACATTCCATCTACAGTCTCTTCTGCTCCTGTAAAGCCCGCAATGATACCTAGAATACAACCTTTTCTCTTTCACAGTGGAAAAGGTAGTGCTTGATCATGAAAAGCCCTTGTTTTTTTCTTTTCAACAAGAGTCTCAGAATATAGTTGGAAGAAAAGTTTTAACATTAGAGTGGTATACTCTCTTTCATTGTGGAGGAAGCCGTCAATTATGTTGTCTGTATTGAGCTTTTGAGTCTTTGGAGCCCTGTTTTACGTCATCTGAGAAGGCGTTTATTGATTTATAAACAGGACTCTAGGGTCTAGCATTATGCCAATCTGTAGGCCTTGTTTCTCTTTTTGGGCAGGTTATTCTCATTGAGGCCAATCTTTCTCCTCATGTCCGAACTGACTTTTTTCTTCATTTAAGATCCTTATTGAACTGTGAGGAGGCTGAGTTGACTATGTGTCTCTTCTTGAAAGGATATGGGGTGTGGAAAAAGAATCATTTGGTGAGTGATGCTACTCTGCATAGACCTAGTTAGGTATCGGGAAGAGTGGTTGCTGATACAAGGCTTTCAGCGACTTTGCCAAGTTTCTGGAAATTTGTCATTTCCGTATCTGACGTTCTAGCATATTAGTGGTGTAACTAACAATTTTATCATTCTACTTTTTGTTCTTTCTCTAAACATTTGCCTTGTGAAGGTACAACAACTGTGTTTTACTGAATTTTAATGTAGTAACCTAATCACTAATAATGTTTTCTGCAGGATTGCTATATTGACATATGCTCACCGGAAGTGCTCAGTCTCTTCACAGACAATTTTGATTATCAACATCTACGCCGTCATTTTGTCAAGGGATTGCTGGTTGATGATGTATGTTTTTTGTTTTATAATCTCAAGATTACTTGCAGAATTTTATCTGTTAGTATGTTACTGTCCTATAATTTGGGAAACTGAACATCCTATTATACTTTGAGAAACGGTGTTTGTTGCTTTATTATTGCTTTAATTAGCTTCGTCAGTTGTAAGTGCTAACTTCATAAGTAATCAATTATATGCATTCTGCTTGTACATCATAAGATTGATGATTGCCTAGTGGGCTTCTAAGTATTATCATTTTTCTTTTTGTAATTTTTGGTCTCATAAAGCTGTTTCTACACATTTTGAGTTTCATAGTTATGTATCGATAAAAAGAAGTGCCTTACTTTTTTCTTTTTTACTTTAAATTGTTATCTTTCTAAAGTTAACAGTGTTGAGGTCTACATCATCTCTTTCGTGATATAGGTCGTGGTCATACCATTTATCCTTTCCTTTCACTTCTTTGACCCTTTTGTCTTTTAAGAAACATTTGTATCTCTCCATCAATTTTCGTAGGCTTATGATGTTTGTCAAATATAACTTTTCAGGGAGTATATCCTGGAGAATAGTCTGATAATGGTTGAAAATGTGCCTCAAGATATCCTTGAAACTTTGTGGAATGACTAACTAAATAATTTCCAAGAACATAAGAATCCAATCACTGAGTTGTTGGACTCTGGATGACTGTTAATGAAGTGAACTAACTAGCCTCATGGTATGTTTGGTAGAGGGGAAAAATGGAGGGGTGGAAAATGTGGGAGTGAAAATACAAGGGATGCAATAACTTTCCCTTGTTTGGTAGGAGGTAAAAGGGAAAGGGAATGAAATCACTCCACCTTTGAAAGACAAACCCCCCCATAAACCGGGATGAAAAGTGGAGGCAAAAAGTGAAACAAGGTTGACATAACTTCAAAAGTCTATATTCATCGCGTATTTATCCGAAAAAGCCTTGTGTGTTCAATGGGTATAATGGTAAATATCTATTTAGATCAATATTCGTCCGCTCGTTTTTGTACCAGATAAGTGAATGAAATGCTCCCATTTTTTCACCCCCCTACCAGCCAATTCAAGGGAATGGGATTTAAAATGCATCACTCTCATTTTTCACCCTCCATTTTCCCACCCCTTCCTCTAAACATACTATTAGAGTATTAGTTATAGTAAGAAGGAAAGATTGGTTCCTTATTTGGGCCATATTCAATCTTTGATATACCCCAAAAATTGGTGAAAAAAGAAAATATGTTCGGGAAGTTTCCTATTAAAAACAAAAAAAGATTCTGGAAATTGATTTGCCTGGCAACATATAGAACCTTTGTTTGCAAACCAATAGAACACTAAAGATAGCTCCAGAATATCAAACCGTGAAAAATGCGTTACTGGATTCATGTATTACTGGTAAAAATAACAATCTTACGTATTTGTGCATCTAGAAGAGAGTTGTAATATGCAAAAGTGGATGTTCAAGTTAGTCAGTAAGCAAAACAAAGTGGATTATAATATACTCCCTCCGTCCCGGAGATCTTAAGAAAAAGTAAAATGGCACGGGAATTAAGAAATATTATTATAGTATTAGGAGAGAGAATGAGTGGAAGAAGTGTTGTGAGTGTGAAAAATTAAATAGGAGAGAGAATGAGTGGGATGAATAGTTAGGAGAGAGAATGTTGTGAGTATAAAAGTAAAGTATGAGAGAGAATGAGTGGGGTAGGAAGAGTATAAAATTAATAAAAACTTTCCATTTTGGGATTTCTTAAAATAAGCGGGACGCCCAAAATAGAAACTTTTCTTAAGATGGGTGGGACGGAGGGAGTATTCCACTTAGCAGATATAAAAGGCTTAAAAGACCCAAAGACAAGTTCAAAAAGTGAGTAAAAAGAGCTCCTTTGTATCTGTATTGCATGTTGATCTTATAGATGTGTGTATATATACATTTATAAACATCTCAAATTACTGATGGGATGTCATTAGCACCTAAGTGGTACTAGAACTGGTGGAACATTATATCTGGTTTCCATTTTCTTGTTCTTCTGAATGCACAGAGAAGACATCTACAAAACATGTACTTCACTTGATCAATTTTTCTTGTGCTATATTGATTGCTGATTTATTCTAGGCGTGTAACAAGTACATTCAAAGTGGTTGAAAAGAGTGCAATATTTTCCGTCCCCAGTTGCACAATAGATGATCAACATCTTTCTCTCTACTGCTTAAATAACTTGTTATATCATCTTTCAGATTATGGGGTACAAAATTTTCACTCATGAAATTCATTCAAGTTATCCTTTTGTACCGGACATTCAGTTTTCTGGGCACTGTGCTACTAAACTTGAAAGACAGGCCATGTATCGGGCATCAGGTAAATATGTACAATATATATATATATATATATATATATATATACATATATACATATGCATACACATTTTTATGATTTGTGAAGCATCTACATTCTGTTTAGTGTTTCATTAGAGCTTTGCTGTTGTAGATTGTGTTTATCTTGGTAAAAAAAGAATTCAAAATTTTCACAACCTAAGTTATATGGAATCTGATATTAAATGAGATTAGATATGAAAAATGTTTGTAATCTGTGTTGGTAATCCTATGTTTTTCATGTCATGAAAGGAATTCAAGAATTTACTAACGATCAATGTAGGTGCCGAATTTTTTTGTGGGGTATTAATTTTTATTTGGCTTCTCGGCACCAGGTACCTGTTTTAGGCGTTTCCGTTTCTATTATTCAGCAGGAATTGAGAGCCCTGATTCTTTCTTGAATTTCTGAAATTGTTTTTAACCCCCTTTTGTTTTTTCTTTATATTGCTGGTCTTTTGATGGACTTCTCTGCCATTTCTTGTATCTTTCAATTGGTAATATATTAGTTTCTTTATCAAATGAACATCTTTTCTTTAGCACTTCTTTGATGCCCTTTGTATTTCATCTTTTTCAGATATAGGCCAATCACGTTCGGCACAATTTGGCCCTTTTACCGTGATTGGACATGGCAGTACAATCGGGAACAACACAGTAATTTCAAATTCAGTTGTTGGGGAAGGTTGTATAATTGGATCAAATGTTTCGATTGAGGGCTGCTATATATGGCATAATGTTACCATAGAGGATGGATGCAGATTAAATCATGCAATTGTATGTGATTGGGTGATAATGAAAGCTGGAGCAACTCTGGATCCTGGCACTGTTTTGTCTTTCAAGATATGTTTTTATCGTCTATGATATTCTTATCCGTGCCAAGAAAGGAGATTGTAGTTTTGAAAACTTTAATTTAGGGTTGATGTTGTGGTAATAAGGGATTTTACGACATTTTCATACTCTTCCCGTTGTATGGAATAAGGATAATTTGTTCAAATAGTGGTATAGTTTCATGGTAATTGGTTGGGTAATGAATAAGGGCCTGTTTGGTAAAACTGAAAATTAACTTTATCAGTGTTTTCTTAGGTCT
This sequence comes from Adenophora triphylla var. japonica, assembly GCA_022495995.1. Classification (NCBI taxonomy): domain Eukaryota; kingdom Viridiplantae; phylum Streptophyta; class Magnoliopsida; order Asterales; family Campanulaceae; genus Adenophora; species Adenophora triphylla. The sequence continues at coordinate 48,662 of JAFEMH010002965.1, read as the reverse complement.
TTCCCTACCCTTACACCTGACCATCTTTTTCACTTTTTCACTCTTTTCAATATATCAAAATCAAATGATTGACACTTAGGGGCCGTTTGGTTCGGTGGAAAAAAAGTGAAGAAATGGAATGGTCAATGAAATTGAATTCCTGAAGGAATTGGAATGGAAAAAAACTGGTTAAACCCTTCCGTTTGGTTGGCACGGAATGAAATGAAATTGTCATTCAATTCCTTGGCAAATCATGTTTGATTTGAAAATACAAATTATAGGAATGGAATGAAATGAAATGAAATCATGTAAAATGTCCAATTTACCCTTCGATGGAAAAAAATTTCGTGGGGGGTATGCAAAAAAAAAAAAAAATTCGTGGGGGTGGGGGGGGTAGGGCGGGGGTATGCATAAAAAATTCGTGGGGGGTGGGGGTGGGAGGGTGGGGGCTGGATGGGGGCGGGGTAGGGCAGGGGGTATGCAAAAAAAAAAAAAAAAAAAAAAATCATGGGGGTGGGAAATTTGGATGTGGGGGGTAGGGCAGGGGGTATTAAAAAAAAATTTGTGGGGGGGGGGGGTGGGTGGCGGGGTGGGGGGGCTGGATGGGGGGTAGGGCAGGGGGTATGCAAAAAAAAAAATCGTGGGGGGGGGTGGGGGTGCTGGATGGGGGGTGGGGGCTGGATTGGGGGGTAAGCAGGGGGTGAGGGGTAGGTGGGGGTATTTTGGTCATAATTTTTTTTTATAATTCCATTGCCAAGGAAATTGGCCATTCCTTCCATATATGGAGGAAATGGCAAATTTCATCAAACCAAGGAATTGACCATTCCAACGGAATGAAAAAATTTAAAAAGCTTCAACCAAACATGGCAAAGGAATTGAGGGAATGAAATTGGGCATTCCATTCCCCCAATTTACCCCCAACCAAACGCCCCCTTAGTATGGGGCCGATGGAAAGGAAACAAAATGTTCCTTATGTCTTATTTTTTTGGAAAATTTCCCTGAGGGCCCTCAAGTTCAGATGTTTTTCCATTTTAAGGAGATGCTATTTCGAAATTCAAAATAGAGAGTTCAATTAAGATTGAAATTCTAAGGACACCCCTCACCTCCATTGACCTCCATTTTGATCAGTCAAATAAAATCCCTAAATAATGAAACTACCCTAACTGACTCATCCGTCGCCGCGCCTACTCCGTTTCTCTTACTGAAAACTCTCTCTCTCTCTCTCTCTCTCTCTCTCTCTCTCTCTCTCTTCATCTTATGTCCAGATCTGGTTTGCATTGCTCCGACCAATGAATTAGATAAAAACGAGCCTGAACATTTATTATCTAAATCTAGGTTATCTTGATACAAAGACGAATGTTTATGTTTCGATTGATTTGTGGCTAGTGTGTATTTGTGCCTATAAATGTAGCTGGGTTGACGAATTTGACAAATTACTTGGTTCGTAGTTCACTTTTGCCAAGCACGCCAACTGTTTGAGTAAATGACTAAGTGAATTTTGGACATTTTATTTGTACAAAAATTGGGCATTAAAAGTTCATGAGTGTAAAGGTAGCTCCATTAAACTAGTGTTTTGGTTTTTGGGTTGGTTGGATGGTTTTTTATGAGTTTTTCAATTAACAGAAACAGTTACAGGCGGCAAAGAAAAACCCAAGCATTAAAGCCCATGTTTGGCAGGTTGCGTGGGCACACCCAAAGTTTGGATCAGTTCTTGCTTCTTGTTCATATGATGGTAGTGTTATAATTTGGAAGGAAGGCAATCTAAATGAATGGACACAGGCTCACACTTTCACAGACCACAAATCATCTGTCAATTCTATTGCTTGGGTGCCTCATGAACTTGGCCTTTGCTTAGCTTGTGGTGGTTCTGATGGAGACATTTTAGTGTACACTTATAAGGCTTATATGTTACTTATATAAAGATTTTTTTTTTAAAAAAAAAGTCTTATATGTAACTTATAAGACTTATATGTTACTTATGTAAAGACTTTTTTAAAAAGTCTTATATGTTATAAGACTTATTAAAAAGTCTTACAAGTAACTTATAAGACTTTTTTACAACACAGTTTATAATCCCAATGTTCAAGTAAGTCTTATAAGTAACATATAAAACTTATTAAAAATAGTTTTATAAGTTACTTATAAGACTAATTTAAAAGTCTTATAAGTTACTTATAAGATTTATTGAAAAGTCTTATAAGACTTATTAAAAAGTCTTATAAGTTAGTTATAAGACTTATTAAAAAGTTTTATATGTTACTTATATAAAGACTTTTTTAAAAAGTCTTATAAGTAACTTATAAGTTACTTATAAGACTTTTTTTAATAAGTCTTTTACTTATATAAAGACTTTTTAATAAATCTTATATGTTACATATAAGACTTTTTAATAAGTCTTATAGTAACTTATAAGACTTTTTTAATAAGTCTTTTTACTTATAAGACTTTTTTAATAAGTCTTATAAGTAAAAAAGACTTATTAAAAAAAGTCTTATGAGTTACTTATAACTTATAAGACTTTTTACAACACATTTCCCAATGTTCAAATATGTCTTATAAGTAACATATAAGACTTAAAAAGTCTTATAAATTAAGTTATAAGACTTAATAAGTCTTTATGACTTATTAAAAAAAGTCTTATAAGTAACTTATAAGGCTTATTAAAAAGTCTTATAAGTAACAGATAAGACTTATTTACAACACAGTTAATAATCCCAATGTTCTTATAAGACTTTTTTTAATAAGTCTTTACTTATAAGACTTATTAAAAAAGTCTTATAAGGTACTTATAAGACCTAATAAAACACAGCTAATAATCCCAATGCAATAAAAATAAATTGATATTCAACTTTAAAAAAGACAATTCTAGATCTTATAACATTGTCATAAGACCTATGCTTAACTTGAAGGTCAAACTAAAGTAACTGAACTTGAAGGTCAAACTAAAGTAACTGAAAAATGGAACATAAAAAATCAAATCTTGAGAAATGTCTTTGAATTTTATTTGAGATCAGATCTACTTCCTGGTCAATGGTCAATGGGATGAAATTACAAAATGGGTTACTATTTTTTTAGCTTATCAGTCTTAAATATATATATATATATATATATATATATATATATATATATATATATATATATATATATATATATATATATATATATATATATATATATATATATTGTTGTGGGTATTTTTCAAAGCATGGTGACATCTTGATTTGATCCCGCATATCAAGATGTCATTCCACTGTAAGTATTGTTTTAATATTTACTTATTTAATATTTCCTAATATATTTATTCTTATTTTCCAGTAATTAAGAGAGAAGAAATGCGGGATATTCTCCAGCACGTTCAACATACCTTCAACGGCTAGGGCGACTTGGTCTCACGGAGGTTGAAAGGATAAGCTTATATCCCGAGATTGTAGAAACCGTATTTGACTCCTTCATACTTACTTATATTTAAGGGGAAATGGAGATGGAACACACTAATGCTCAGACGCACACACACTCTACGCACGAACTGATTGTAATCCTCTCCATTCTCTTCCAAAGTTGTACTAATAATCATCATAGTGAAACTTTTAAGGTTGGAGACCTAACTCCGGGGTTTTTTCCAAAGAGGTTATCACCTCCAAGGTTTTCCTCGTTAACAAATCGTGGTGTCATTATTTCTTTTTCTTGCTTTTGTTCCATATAGTCGAATTCCATAGTCCCCTCCTTATTGTTCAATCCACACACTAAACAAAGTTAAGATTCAACTCTATTGTTTTTTCTACCAAAACAATTTGGCGCCCACCGAGGGGCCTCGTGGTTTATCGATTATTTGGATCATTTCCTAAGCAAATTCATTATGTCTGCACCCCCCAATGTGTCCGCCGCCGGCAAGAGTCCCGCCGTTGTTCCCACATCAGGAGGAAGAACCAGCTTGTTACCACCACCTCCTCAGACCAGACCTCAGCCAACTCAACTTACGAAGACTCCACAAAAGGGAACAACCTCTTCCAATGTAGATGCTGACATCCGGAGTATCCCGACTGAGTTGAATCAAAGGTTGGACCAAAGAAGACAAAGAACTCGAAGGTGCCGACCAATTCCATGATTAAGATGCGTAAAGATCAACACCTTATCGCGTCTCGGCTTGACAACATATCACCACTGCGTGCAAGGGTTCTCAACTTTGACAACACCGGAGGATCTACATTTCAGAGTGAATTCATCCCAATGGGCAGTCCTCCTCTAACTCATCCGCTGACATCCTTAATGATGTCGACATCCTTGCCCGGGGACAACCCATTGACGCCATCTTCCGCAGGATTCACCCCGTCCCTCCATTCATTGACAATACTACTGTCACGACTACTACGGACAACTCTGGTTTGCTAAATAATCTTTTTAATAATAATAATTTCAATCGTATTCCTATGGGCGACCCTTTGCAGAAACCCACTAGCCAAACAGATGCAGGATCTCGAGAGCCGATAATGAACGTGCCGGCGTAACTCCTCCAATCCAACCCGTGACTCAAAACCGCTACAATCAATCCCGATTTGTCCCAAAGCAATTGCAAATGTTGACATCCCAAAGCGTTTCGGTACCATCTATGAAGTTGTACGACGGCACCACGGACCCAGCAGGAGCATGTTGCACACTATCAAGAAAAGATGGACATAATTCATATTCCTCTTCAATCCGGGAGGCCTCGCTTATGCGGGGATTTGGATCAACCTTGTCTCGGACCAGCCCTCAAATGGTTGATTAGGCAACCTCTAGGTTCAATTGGTTCTTACGCCCACTTATCAACATGTTCTATAACCAATTCTCATGCAATGACAATTTGAAAGGTTGACAAGTGATCTCTACAATGTGACCCAACCTTAATGAAACTCTAAAGGATTATGTCCACCGGTTTAATAAGGAAGTGCTAGAAATTCCCAATCTTGACATGTCGACACTACGTAAGCATTCAAAATGGGAAATTTGAAGAAAGATTCACAAGATTATCAAGATTTGGTGATGACTCCTTGTAAGCGGTTGGAAGAAGTCGAGCAGGGCGGTGAGATTCATAAGACTCGGAGGAAGACGAGCCGCGAAGATCGAAGTCCTCATCCAAGATGTCGACATATGACAACCCCGACGTAAAAGACCGAATCGTCCCATCGCAGGAACCACCGTTCCAATCCTTATCCGAGAATTGACACTAGCAAAATTAATTCAATAGACGGTGAGGATGAAGATAACGATAATGTGCCTAACATTTCGATTATTGTTTTACGTTGACATTTCGTACACTCTGTGCAATGGGCAACCTTGGGGACAAAGCCAGATGGCCAAAGAAGACGGACAAAGCCACAGGATGGCGTGAAAAATCAAAATGGTGCGCTTACCATGAAGACTTTGGACATGTTACTGAAGATTGCATAGCACTAAGGAAGGAGATCAGTTACTTGCTCTCGAAAGGACATCTTAAGGAGTTCTTGGGATCTAGGAAGAAGAAGGCCGAAAATGCGGAAGCTCCTCATGAAGCCGAAAGACCGGTTTCCCCAAAGATCAACGAAGGTGATCAATTTTATCAGCGGAGGTTCAGAAATATGTGGAACATCCTATTCTCGCCGCAAAACGACATGCTAAGGAGTCAAAGGAGGAAAAACCGTAAAGACAAATTTCAGATTCCGACACCTTGCCAGGATCCAATCACCTTTGATGAAAGCGACCGAGATAATTTGGCTTTGGAACCCCATCACGACGGTCTAGTTATTTCCTTGCAGATCGCCAACCTGTACAATCCGGCGCATCCTAGTTGATGGGGGTAGCTACTGTTAATCTTATTATGTTGGGGACCCTTAAGGAAATGAACATCCCGAGAATCGGAGATCATTAAGAAGTCCTCGCTTTGGTAGGCTTCGGTGGTGAAGTCAAAGAAACGGTGGGAGAGATAAAGCTTCCAATATACTCAAAGGGCCTCAACACCATGAAACGGTTCTGCGTAATTGATTGTGCAACATCCTACAATGTCATCCTCGGGAAGACCGTGGATTCATGGAATGAAGGCCGTACCCTCCACATACCATCGGTGTGTGAAGTTTCCAACACCTTGGGGTGTCGCTAAGATTTACAAGTGATCAACAGTGGCCAAGGAATGTTATAAAACATCAATGAAGGCGTCAACATCTCCAAAACAAGCATAGCAATTACCGAGCAAAGTACGTGAAGTCTGGAAGCTAGGGAGGATGATGTGAAAGAAGTATTGCTAGACTCTTCCAACCCGGACATCAAGGTACTTATTGGCACCGACATCCGAGAGATATAGAAGAGAAGCCGGTGGAGCTATTAAGAAGCGTAATAAAGAGTTTTGCTTGGAAACACGATGATATGACAGGCATTAGCAAAGATGTCATCACTCACAAACTTAACGTAGATCCTAGCTTCAAACCAAGACACCGTAAACGTAGGAAGTTTGCGAAACCGAAACCGATCATCAAGGAAGAGGTAGAGCGCCTACTCAAAGCCAACATGATACGAGAGGTCGATTATCCAAGGTGGTTAGCAAACGTGGTTGTGGTAGAAAAGAGAAACGGGAAATGGCGAGTTTGTGTCGACTTCACCAACCTGAATAAAGCCTGTCCAAAAGATCCTTTTCCTTTGCCACATATAGATTCGTTAGTTGATGCCACCTCCGGCATGAACTCCTCACATTCATGGATGCATCCTCGTGATTTCAACAAATTCGATGGAACCATCGACCAAGAGGACACCGCCTTCATAACACCCACAGTATTTATTGTTATATTGCCATGCCTTTTGGACTAAAAATGCAGGTGCAACGTATCAAAGGCTCGTCAACAAGATGTTTAAAGATCAGATTGGGGACACAATGGAGGTATACATCGACGACATGGTGGTAAAGTCCAAGAAAGCCGAAGATCACATAAGCAACCTCTCTCAAGCCTTTGACATCTTGGACTGTTTCAATATGAAACTAAATCCAGCTAAATGCAACTTTGGAATGAAGGCCGGGAAGTTCTTGGGTTACATGGTTACTAAAAGAGGCATTGAAGCCGCTCTGCAACGTATACGTGATATTATCAACCCGTCATCACCTCAATCCGTCAAGGACGTCCAAAGGTTGACGGAAATATTGCCGCACTTACCGATTCATTTCAAAATCCTCGGATCGATGCAAACCTTTCTACGACATCTTGAGGAAGAACAATAAGTTCCAATGGGAGGACCAACATGAAGAAGCCTTTCAGAGCTCAAAACTTACCCGTCAACACCTCCGTTATTGGCCAAACCTCAAGAGGAGGAACATCTTTACATCTACCCGGCAAGATCCGAAGGTGCCGTAAGTGCGCCTTGGTGACGTAACGAGATGGTAATCGCAACCCATCTACTATATAAGTAAGACACTCCTAGATGCGGAGACCAGGTATTCTCATTTACAAAAATTAATTCTAGCTTTGATAATTGCTTCTATTAAATTAAGGCACTACTTTGAAACACATACTATAAATGTACGCACTAACTATCCTATTAAGAATGTTATGAGAAAACCAGAGATGTCGTGTCGAATGGCGAAATGGTCTCGTACAATTAAGCACATACGACATCAAATATGAGCCCGTAACCGCAATAAAATCCCAAGCCCTAGCCGATTTTGTGGCCGATTTCACCCAACCCCGCAACAAGAGGTGGAATTGGAAGTACAAAGAACTTCAAGATGATGACATCCTGAAAGTTTGGACTCTCTATACAGATGGTGCTTCTAACATGAGAGGTACAGGTCTGGGAGTTGTACTAAAATCGCCACAAGGGGACATAATACCACAATCCATCAGTTGCAATTTCAAGGCTACCAACAATGAAGCAGAGTATGAGGCACTAATCGTTGTGTTTAACAGAGCCTCAGACCTAGATGTCAAGCATATTCGGGTGTTCATGGATTCTTTGCTAATTGTTAACCACTACAACGGATCCTACACAGCGAAAAATGCTAAGATGATGACATATTTGGAAATTGTAAAAATTCTTTCGGCCAAATTCAAATCATTTTCCTTAGAACAAATCCCACGAGAAGAAAATTCTCAAGCGTATGCTCGGCAAACTTGGGTTCGGCCTTCAAAAGCATTTCACAAACCAAGATCCCAATTGTGCATATTGACATCCCAAAGAATTGATCATCTTGAGATGTTCGCTCTAGATGTCGACATACCTTCCCCTCCAAAGAAGAACTTCTTGGACAGCTCCTATTATCAAGTATCTCTTAGATGATACGATCCCACTGAGGAGAAAAATGCTAGAGCATTCAGTGGTAAGAGTATCTAAATATTTACTTATTGATAACCTCTTGTTTAGAAAATCGCCGCAGTCACTACTTAAGATGTCTAGAAGCAGATAGAGCCCATCGTGTTCTCAAGGAGCCGCACGAAGGAGAATGTGGAAATCATACCGGGGGCAGGAGTCTACATACCAAGGCTCTTAGAATGGGCTATTTTTGGCCCACAATGAGAAAAGACGCTGTCGACCACGCAAAGAAATGTGATTCCTGTCAACGACATGGGGACATCCTGCACCAACCGGCCGAGCTACTACATCCTATCCCGTCACCATGGCCGTTTATGGTTTGGGGAATGGACATAGTAGGAAAATTGCCCATGGCACCAGGTGGAAGAGTATTTCTATTGGCTATGACAGACTACTTTTCTAAATGGGTAGAAGCTGAGGCATATGTACAAGTTCGTAACAAAGAAGTTATATCTTTTATCAAAAGAAACATATTCACCGATTTGGAATACCCTCGAAATAATTTGTGACAACGGCTCTCAATTCATTAGTAAGAGAACCCAAGATTTCTTGACATCTTGGGGAGTCAAGATGGTGACATCTTCACTGTTCACCCTCAAGCCAATGGACAAGCGTAATCTAGCAACAAAATAATCATAAGCAACTTAAAAAAGAGACTGAACCGTAAGAAAGGACGATGGGCGTAAGAATTACCAATGGTTCTATGGGCCGACGTAACGACATCTAAGAACGCTACCGGTCAAACCCCTATTCACTTGTATTTGGAACCGAATCGCTTATCCCAACAGAAGTCCTTGTACCTACCGCTGATACGCTTTGTTGACGTATGAACATAACAAAGATATCTTGATACATGACTTAGATACCGTGGACGAACTGAGGGACATGGCCAAAGTTCGTATGGCAAAGATATCAACAAAGGGTAGCCAGATCTTATAACAAAAACGTAAGGATTAGAAGGTTTCAAGTAGGAGAGTTAGTCCTACGAAAGGCATTCCAAAATACAAAGGAGCCCAATGCAGGCAAGCTTGCCCCAAAATGGGAAGGACCCTACCTAATAGATGCATAAGCCGGGAAAGGAGCATATCGCCTGGCAACCTTGGATGGCCAAATGATACCGTGAAGTTGGAACGCCATTCATCTTAAAAGGTATTACATTTAAACAAAATTCCCCATGAACTCATCTTTTTCAGGTATGGATCGTCTTTTAATTTTTTGCAACCTTTCTTTTTTCCTATGTACCTTTTTAATTCTTTACAAATCAAGATGTCGCTAACGTACTTTGTGGAGAGACGTCAACCTTAGTTGGCGTCCGTTTTTAACATGTTTCTGTCTTATGAGGTATTGACACATTTACATAGGGACATGTCGAAAGCACGCAAAGAACAACGAATTCTCCTCCGTTAGAGACTGGCCATCTCTTCTTAAGTAAAGGTACACAATCCCTTCTAAGGTTTAAAGAGTTAATTACCTCTTTCTTAAGATGTTAGGTTACCACACCTTCGCTGGAGCGCAAGTTATCTCTTTAATTGAGGTGTGGGGTGGGCCTATATGGGTAAACTCATATAGCTTACCCATTCCCACTCGCTTAAATGATTGATCTTACGTATTATTCTTATGGTTATGACATATACGTGTCATCTAAAGTATCTACGGGTTATGGCATATACATGTCATCTTAAGTACCTACCGTTTTGACATACTATCATGTCACCTTATGAGCATAACAAAGGATCATCCAAAGAAAAATTTTATCCAAAATATAGCAAGCCTTGACACGCTTGAAAATCATTAAACCATAAAGTTATCATAAAAGCATCCAAACTACTAAACTTAAAGTGCAAAAGTGTTGGACCAACCCAACACGTAAAGGAAATTGTCTTTGGTCCTTATGGACCCATTACATAACCAAACGAAAATTAAAATTGTTTTAAGGGATTCCACCCCAGTAACATCATCAAAAGACCAAGAACAAAGTTGTTTTACCTTCTTTTTTAGGTGGCTTCTGCCGCAGGTGTTGCATTAGGAGTAACTTCTCCAAACTTCTGCTCTTTCTTATTAAGCATCCTACTCTTTTTCCCATCCTAAGAGTCATCCCATGTCGCTGTCATGATCATCATCAATCTGCTCAAGATCCTTGGAGACTTCGTTCGCCTTTTCGTCATGGATCCGCTGCAAAGCTGTTTTCTCATCGTTCAGGTTCCAATTCACATGCTCTCCCGCCTGATATTCTTCAATCATTTGGATCCTAGTTTCGAAAACTGCTTTTGCAGTCTCATGCACCAGGTCATCCCGAAATGCTTCCATTTCCCTTTCATGACTGATGTCGACACTCGCAAGCCTGGACCGCCATTTTAGTATCTCTTCGTTCTTATCTCTGATTTCCAAACCCTTTTCCCTTATTATCCTTGCAGCTTCTTTCAAATCCTTCTCATATTCAACCCTACTCATATCAAAGGTATCGCATTTTCCCTCCATATCCTGATTTCTTTGGACATTAACTTAGCCATCGAGACAATCTGTCATCAACAAACAAAAAGAGGCATTTTACTAAAATAAAAGAGGATCAATGTACCAGTGACCCAAATTAATTCTTACCTGATTCTCCAACACGTCTTCTTTCCAAATTTGTTTCTCCACACCGGAGATCTGTTCTACCCTTATTCTTTTCGGAGTAATCTTATCCGTCTCTGGTATGTTCTCTTCCGCTTTCATCTTGCCTTTGTATTTGGCTACAATATCACTCATCGTGAAGCCGGATCGAGTCACTGCATGTAAGGATATATGTTAGCAAGGATTTTTTAGAATCGCAAATTCAATAAACACATTGATTCTGGCTCACTTTTTTTGGAGAACGTCGCAACTATGTATTGAAGGAGAAGGGATAACAACTGCGCTCTTTGGGGTTACTCTCACCGTAATATACTAGGAGACGTCAGATCTAGATAAGAATTGAGATAAGATTTGATGGTTATCCGGAATTGCGGTTACTAGTTCCTATAAAGACTCTTCCTTTCTAAACCGCCTCGTATCCCTAAACCGTCCTATCAAGCAGAGCTGGCGGTTGGGCATTTAATTGGACAGAAAAACATTTTGCCTCTTCAGTTGCCTACATAGCCAAATGTTTTTGGGGACAAATTGTTGTGGGTATTTTTCAGCATGGTGACATCTTCAGTTGATCCTGCATATCAAGATGTCATTCCACTGTAAGTATTGTTTTAATATTTACTTATTTAATATTTCCTAATATATTTATTCTTATTTTCCAGTAATTAAGAGAGAAGAAATGCGGGATATTCTCCAGCACGTTCAACATACCTTCAACGGCTAGGGCGACTTGGTCTCACGGAGGTTGAAAGGATAAGCTTATATCCCGAGATTGTAGGAACCGTATTTGACTCCTTCATACTTATTTATATTTAAGGGGAAATGGAGATGGAACACACTAATGCTCAGACGCACACACACTCTACGCACGAACTGATTGTAATCCTCTCCATTCTCTTCCAAAGTTGTACTCATAATCATCATAGTGAAACTTTTAAGGTTGGAGACCTAACTCCCGGGGTTTTTTCCAAAGAGGTTATCACCTCCAAGGTTTTCCTCGTTAACAAATCGTGGTGTCATTATTTCTTTTTCTTGCTTTTGTTCCATATAGTCGAATTCCATAGTCCCCTCCTTATTGTTCAATCCACACACTAAACAAAGTTAAGATTCAACTCTATTGTTTTTTCTACCAAAACATATATATATATATATATATATATATATATATATATATATATATATATATATATATAACAAAAACCTCCGATGAATAATCCAAATCGTGGAGAAAATAAAAGGAAAGAGAGCATGCATTTTCAATGAAATAAATAAATAGTTTTCAGTACAAAAAAGAAAAACCAGCTCAGATGAATCATGTATACCATGCTGTTTTTGAAAGTGTTGGAAATGGATAACGGAAAGTTAAGTTTAACTTAACGTTGATCTAGTTTCTAACGGAAGTTCGTTATGTGTTAACGGAACTAGTTACAAATTGTATTCTACATTTGTTGTAGATTACTAAAATCATTGAATATCTCAAAACCATTTAGGGTGAATGAGAATTAATGACAATAGTCTTTTATAACTTAATGAAAAGTTAGTTAAAAGGTTAATTTGATCATTTGGATCAAATTGGGTTTGAACAGTGTTTTTGGGTGATGAGTTTTTGGCTCAAACTGATCAGAACGAGTGGGGACTCTGAGCACGAGTCGTGAACACGAGTGGGATTCTGATGACCATTTGCTCAAATCTGATCAGAACGAGTGGAATGCTTGGGAACGAGTCGTGGGCACGACTCGTGCCAATTAGCACGACTCGTGCCCTTCACAGCTGTTCGAAAGTTTGCACCTTTTCAAGGGAAAAGGCACAAAACCTTTTGACTCTCCTTATATACTTCCCCCTCCGAATTTTAATTGACATATACTGTATTTCTACCCTTCCTACCCTCTAGAAAGATAGATAAACATACCCAAATCATTGGCATCTTGTTGCATCAAATCTTTCAAAGTCCAAAGTTCTAAATAGTGATTAGTTCGTAGAGTTACAAATTTGGAGTGCTCCTATTGGTGATTATAAGTCGTTTTATCTCACGAGAAGTTTGCCATTTAAACCGTAAGCACCTGTGCGGGGCAAATACTTCTTACGGAAATTGTGCTACACAAGACTCGACTTCCTAAATTGTTCTTCCCAATTTCCGTTAGTTTCTCTGTCAAGTTTTCCGTTAAGTTTGAAGAAGCCACACAAAAGTCCAACAATCGTAAGAAGTATTTTACGCTTCTTCAAGATCTTCAAGATGGCAAATGAGAAAGACGTCTCCTCCTCCAGTCAAGGGAATGTTACGCCTCCTTCTCAAGGTGACGCTACGTTCAAAAATGCTACACCGTCTCACCCGGTTCCTGGTAAGAAACCTCCTTCACGTACAACCTCAAGGGTTGCACCTCTTAATGCTCTCCATCCGTCTCATGTATTCGTACATGCAGAAAGACCGGGTATTCTTACCGGGATGAACTTTAAGAAGTGGCAACAGAAAATGTTGGTCTATTTGACAACATTAAAATTGGTGCATTTTCTTTGGGAATATCCACCATTGATATCCGACGAGAATGAATCCAAAGCAAAGAATGACTTGGATACATGGAATTACAGTGATTTCTTGTGTCGCAATTATATTCTTAATGGCTTGGATTATGCACAATACAAGGTATGTTGTGGCATAAAGACCGCGAGAGAACTTTGGGATTTTCTCGAGATGCACAATACTATGTGTATTGTGACTAAAAGACCGCAAGTGAACTTGGTGGAAAGAAGTACCAGAAACAAGAGAAAGAACACCGGGAAAGTGAAGAGGACCGCCAAGAAGGTTAAAGGTGGTTGTTTTAATTGTGGCAAACCCGGGCATATGGCTAGGGAATGTCGACATCCTAGAATCAACAACCAAGGTGGAAACCCTCTTCAAGCCAATGTGAATGAAGATGGAAATGTTCCATTGAACTTCGAGCAACTTAGTCTATCGGGATAAGTTTGAACTGACCAAATGTGGTTATTGTGTTAGTAAAGGGTACCTTGTAGAAGGACTCCTTAACTTGAATTGTAATTGTTCTATCCGCCTAAGTGCGAAGAATAAAATTTCAAATTTTATTTACTTGGTTTGAAGTGTTCCAATTATTTGGCGTGTTCAATTAGGTCGTGTAAATTTAAATTCACTAAGTAGACGAGTTAATTTAAAATTACTACCTAAGATGAAGTTTGATTCGCAAATCAATTGTGATTTCTTTTGTAGAAATCAGTTCAAACCAGAGATAGTAAAATGATTGCATTTGATAATGCAAAAGTTCATCTTTTGGAAAAGTAAGAGTAAAACCTTAAAGTTTTAAAGTAAACAATAAGGTTTGTGATTCATCTTAATTAAAAAATTAAGAATTTCGTAGTGATAGAGATGGTTAGTATGTAGTACCGTTTGAAAAATAATTATTGGGAAGATGACACTTATTTATCAAACGAATGCTTCTTACACACTCAAATCAATTGAATCACAGAAAAAGGAAAGATAGAACTTTTAAGGAGATGGTGAACTCCTTATTGATAAGTTCCGTCTTATGTGGGTATACCTAGCATAGGTAGAAATATCTAAACCTAAAGAGGTTAAGATAGGACCCAAAAACCATGGATTACGTTTCCATTGGCAATGCAGTATTCTTCAAACAAGGAAAATGGTTGAAGAGACCTCACTTAAAAACATAGTTATGACTATGTCGTCGGTTCATCTCAAGAAGATGAAATACATTGTAGATAACATGGTTATTACAATTAAATGACTCCACATAAAAGAAAATATTAAATATGAATTAGGACATTCATAAAATATTTGATATGTGGAGGTACACCTCAAGTGTGGGGGTACAAGCGAAATACATAAGTTTTATTGATATGAACTTCTAAGTATTAACAGAAACTGTTAAAATGTTAACAGTTAAAAGAATGGATCATCATATATTTGGAAGATTATTTGATGATAAAAACTCCTAACGAATTTGAAGTGTTCGTAAGCTGTTTTATAAATACCTAAATTGTGGGGGTATTTGGCTAAAGTAGAAATACTTAAGCAAGACACGTTATATTCTTTAAAGAATATACTTCCTTGAAATGATAGGAAATGTATAAATTTTAATAAGAAAATTTATAAAAACTGTAAGTGGTATACAGTTGAAGGACAAATTCATCCTACTCTATTAGGAAGATGGTTGATCTTCCTTATGCGAACCGTTGGGTTGCAAAAACTAGATGTACCAAGGATGAAACTTTTAAAATGTTAGACTCTTAAATTCAATAAGAAGAATTTTCAAGAGGTCTAGTCTAAAGAGTGAAAAGTATTTTTCTTGATAAAAGGATCTTGAAAGATAGTCTCTACAGACAAATAGAATCAAGGAATGCAGTATTCTTTGAAAAATATCTTTCCTGCTAAGGACAGGAAATAAGGTAAATTCTCAAAAGAGAACATATGAATCTACAAACGGTCCATCTCAAGTAGAAGATGAAGGACCTAGACGTAGCAAAAGGGCAAGAGTGGAAAAGTCTTTTGGTCCTGATTTTCTATCATTTATGTTGGAAAACGAATCAGCAACTGTTAAGGAAGCGTTATCTGGTCCGGATAGTTCGTTCTGGAAAGAGGCTATTAACAGTGAGATAAAATTCATAATGCTTAATAATACTTGGGAATTGGTAGATCTCCCTCCAAGTTGCAAACCATTAGGTTGCAATTGGATTCTTAAAAGAAAGTATAAAGCTTATGGATCTGTTGATAAGTATAAAGCCAGGATAGTTGTCAAAAGGAAATGATGATTTATGCAAGATTATCCCATTAACACAACAGAGCGTTCTATGTCGCACAACCGTGTTGGATCTACTTGTGTATTCATATGGACTAAAACAAGCAACTAAACAGTGGCATGAGAAGTTCGATAGAACTATGTTATCAAATGGATTCAAGATTAATGAATGTGACAAATGTGTCTACGTTAAAGGAACATCTGAATCATTTGATACCAAAGAAATGTTAAAGGAGAACTTTGACATGAAAGATATGGGATTAGCCGATGTCATATTAGAAATAAAGATTTCTATAACATCAGAAGGAATCGTCCTATCACAATTCCATTATCTTAAAAAGAAAGTACTTCGAAAGTTCAAATAGATTCTTGAGAGGTATTCTCTGTAAAGTATATTCCTGAAAAGTAGACTCTAAGGAGGTCAAACCACTTAGAGATTTGGGAAATCGAAACGGTACAGAGATAATAACCACTTGAAGAAACTGACCGATAGAAGAATTTGATCACTCGAAGGGAGTGGTCATTCTAGATAGACTAAAGGTCTAATTGTAATTGTAATCAATCACCGGGATAGTATAATCATAGTACTTGGTGTACTTAAAGATATACTTATGATTAAAGATTACAATTCCTATGAAAGTTGAATGGTCTTGGAAGATATTCCTTCGTGGAATAAGCTTGTGTCTACATGACCTAAGACATTGTGACGACAATGAAAAATAGGAAAAGGTGTAGAACGTCATGGTAAGTCTAGATATAATGGTCTTAGACACACTACCATAGTACAATTGATCTCAATATGCGACTGTCACAACTAGCCATGTGAAGTCAAAATCGGATCCGTCTACCTAAGGGTAGTAATAGAGATCAACTGTATAAACTGTTAAGGGGAATGGGTTTAAAACCCACAACAAAAGAATTTATAGCGGACACTCAACCTTGAGAAATGGAGATCCCAGGCCCTTGGTTCAATGAGACAACCAAGTTATAAGTTCTAGTAGAGTTACTTGGAAACAACAACTCGGTTTATTAACCTAGAGATGTTGAATACTCATTCCCAGAACGTCCAAGTACTAGCACATGCAGCAGTGGTGAGGATAAGTTGAGAAAACTTTTAATGATTTCTATACCTACGGGTGGAGTAGTGCATGATACTCCTTATAGTGAGAATCACCTATATAAATCGAGAGGTAATAAGGTCGCCTCTAAATGAACGCTTATGAATGAGATACGGTCCAGGGCCGAAATGGACAAAACCGTGAGAATGAAAAACTATTAGAGCTATTATTATGTGAGTATTATTGTCTTGGTATACAACCTACAGTCACTGGTTCAAAGCGACTCGCTACCAAATGGCTAGTATATCCGATAATATTTCACTAGGGAAGATTCAAGGCCACAAGCTATATATCCCGATGTAATAATAGTTCGCCGGAACTTTGGACGAAATTGCATACATGCATTAATTGTCATTCATGTGGGGGATTGTTGGAAATGGATAACGGAAAGTTAAGTTTAACTTAACGTTGATCTAGTTTCTAACGGAAGTTCGTTATGTGTTAACGGAACTAGTTACAAATTGTATTCTACATTTGTTGTAGATTACTAAAATCATTGAATATCTCAAAACCATTTAGGGTGAATGAGAATTAATGACAATAGTCTTTTGTAACTTAATGAAAAGTTAGTTAAAAGGTCAATTTGATCATTTGGATCAAATTGGGTTTGAACAGTATTTTGGGTGATGAGTTTTGGCTCAAACCGATCGTAACGAGTGGGGACTCTGAGCACGAGTCGTGAGCACGAGTGGGATTCTGATGACCATTTGCTCAAATCTGATCAGAACGAGTGGAATGCTTGGGAACGAGTCGTGGGCACGACTCGTACTAATTAGCACGACTCGTGCCCTTCACAGCTGTTCGAAAGTTTGCACCTTTTCAAGGGAAAAGGCACAAAACCTTTTGACTCTCCTTATATACTTCCCCCTCCGAATTTCAATTGACATATACTGTATTTCTACCCTTCCTACCCTCTAGAGAGATAGATAAACATACCCAAATCATTGGCATCTTGTTGCATCAAATCTTTCAAAGTCCAAAGTTCTAAATAGTGATTAGTTCGTAGAGTTACCAATTTGGAGTGCTCCTATTGGTGATTATAAGTCGTTTTATCTCACGAGAAGTTTGCCATTTAAACCGTAAGCACCTGTGCGGGGCAAATACTTCTTACGGAAATTGTGCTACACAAGACTCGACTTCCTAAATTGTTCTTCCCAATTTCCGTTAGTTTCTCTGTCAAGTTTTCCGTTAAGTTTGAAGAAGCCACACAAAAGTCCAACAGAAAGTACCCCAAAATCTAACTTATAGATGCGATCTCCATGCCCATAACCCCATTAAACGTGGAAACTCTCCACAACTCCTTCATATGCAATGAATTTCCACTTATCACTCCGTTTCTGCTATAAATGATATATACTTAAAATAACTGAAACCCATAATTTTCTTGCTATTTGCATTGCCTTGGCCTGAGATTTTCATCTGATAACAGGGAGCTAACTAGCTTTTCCATCCTCTGTGCCCCAGACGTGGGCCTTAGAACTGTGAGATTACCCACTACAGAACACGGGTCGGATCCATTTTCCCGACTACCCACACACCAACCACCAGGAACTATCATATCTTTACCCCGACATCGTGGTCTTGAAGAGAAAGGATGGAAATGAGAGCTAGTATTGCCGCCGGTAACAGCTTGAGGACTCAGAAGGAGTCGCCGGCGGTGGGAGGTGGAGACGTTGGGTGAACTTTGCCTTTGTTTCTCACCTTCATGTTGATTGGGGGAGGCGGAACTGTGCAGGGTATGGGAAAGATTTTGTGACAAAATTTTGTTGTTTATTATCAGAGGAGAGATTTTAGAGAGAGAAAGTGAAGAGAGGGAAATTGTGTGTGTGTATTTGTTGAGTGACTTACTGGAGGTGGGAGGGGTGGTGTTTTGGTAGAAAAAACAATAGAGTTGAATCTTAACTTTGTTTAGTGTGTGGATTGAACAATAAGGAGGGGACTATGGAATTCGACTATATGGAACAAAAGCAAGAAAAAGAAATAATGACACCACGATTTGTTAACGAGGAAAACCTTGGCGGTGATAACCTCTTTGGAAAAAACCCCGGGAGTTAGGTCTCCAACCTTAAAAGTTTCACTATGATGATTATGAGTACAACTTTGGAAGAGAATGGAGAGGATTACAATCAGTTCGTGCGTAGAGTGTGTGTGCGTCTGAGCCTTAGTGTAGGTTCCGTCTCCATTTCCCCTTATATATAATTAAGTATGAAAAAGTCAAATATTGTTCCTACAATCTCGGGATATAGGCTTATCCTTTCAACCTCCGTGAGACCAAGTCGCCCTAGCCGTTGAAGGTGTGTTGAACGTGCTGGAGAATATCCCGCATTTCTCTCTTAATTACTGGAAAATAAGAATAAAGATTTTAGTAAATATTAAATAAGTAAATATTAAAACAATACTTACAGTGGAATGACATCTTGATATGCAGGATCAACTGAAGATGTCACCATGCTGAAAAATACCCATAACAATTTGTCCCCAAAAACATTTGACTATGTAGGCAACTGAAGAGGCAAAATGTTTTTCTGTCCCATTAAATGTCCAACCGCCAGCTCTGCTTGATGGGACGGTTATGGGATACGTGGCGTCAATGGACGGTTGGGGAGTAGTGTTTGGAAAAAGTAATTTTCTGAAAAAGAGTCTCGATAAGAATTAATAACCGTAATTCTCGTCAACCCTTGTTATCATCGAATCTTCTTCAAATTCTTATCCAAATCAGTCGCCTCCTACCAGATTATGGTGACAGTAACCTTAAAGAGTGCAAATTTTTATCCTTCTTTCTCAAATACAACATTCTCCAAGAGAGTACGTCAGAATCAACGTGTTATTAAGTTGGCAACTCAATTAAATCCGTGCTAATATCTATATCTTTATATGCAGTGACTCGATCCGGCTTTACGACGAACGATATTGTGGCAAAATACAAAGGCAAGATGAAAGCGGAAGAGACCATACCTGAGATGGATAAACTCATCTCGAAAAGAAAAAGGGTGGACCATATTTCCGGCGTGGAGAAACAAGTTTGGAATGAAGAAGTGTTGGAAAATCAGGTAAGATCTGATTTAGGTCGTTGGTACATTGATCTTTTTACATTTTATTAAAACGCCTCTTTTTGCTCGCTGATAACAGATTGTCTCGATGGCTAAGTTGATGTCCAAAGAGATTAGGATATGGAGGGACAAATGTGATACCTTTGATATGAGCAAGGTTGAATACGAGAAGGATTTGAAAGAAGCTGCAAGGATAATAAGGGAAAGGGGTTTGGAAATCAGGGACAAGAATGAAGAGATATTAAAATGGCGGTCCAGGCTTGCGAGTGTTGACATTAGTCATGAAAGGGAGATAGAATCACTTCGGGATGACTTGGTGCATGAGACTGCAAAAGCAGTTTTTGAAACTAGAATCCAAATGATTGAGGAATATCAGGCAGGAGAGCATGTGAATTGGAACCTGAATGAAGAGAAAACAACTTTGCAGC
The DNA here is from genome assembly GCA_022495995.1 of Adenophora triphylla var. japonica. NCBI lineage: Eukaryota > Viridiplantae > Streptophyta > Magnoliopsida > Asterales > Campanulaceae > Adenophora > Adenophora triphylla. Next base: position 28,407 of record JAFEMH010002965.1, on the reverse strand, counting down.
GGATCCATGATGAAAAAGCGAACGAGGCCTCCAAGGATCTCGAACAGGTTGACGATGATCATGACAGCGACATGGGATGACCTCCAAAATGGAAAAAGTAGGAGGCTCAATTAGAAGTTTGGAGAAGTTTCTCTCAAAGCAACACCTGCAGCGGATGCTACCTGAAAAAGGTAAAATAAATATGTTCTTGGTTTTTTTTTAATGACGTTACTGGGGTGGAATCCCTTAAAACAATTTTAATTTTAGTTTGGTTATGTAATGGGTCCATAAGGACCAAAGACAATTTCCTTTACGTGTTGGATTGGTCCAACACTTTTGCACTTTAAGTTTAGTAGTTTGGATGCTTTTATGATAACTTTATGGTTTAATGATTTTCAAGCGTGTCAAGGCTTGCTATATTTTGGATAAAATTTTTCTTTGGATGATCCTTTGTTATGCTCATAAGGTGACATGATAGTATGTCAAAACGGTAGGTACTTAAGATGACATGTATATGCCATAACCCGTAGATACTTTAGATGACACGTATATGTCATAACCATAAGAATAATACGTAAGATCAATCATTTAACTGAGTAGGAATGGGTAAGCTATATGAGTTTACCCATATAGGCCCACCCCACACCTCAATTAAAGAGATAACTTGCGCTCCAGGCGAAGGTGTGGTAACCTAACATCTTAAGAAAGAGGTAATTAACTCTTTAAACCTTAGAAGGGATTGTGTCCCTTTACTTAAGAAGAGATGGCCAGTCTCTGACGGAGGAGAATTCGTTGTTCTTCGCGTGCTTTTGACATGTCCCCATGTAAATGTGTTAATACCTCATAAGATAAAAACATGTTAAAAACGGACGCCACTAAGGTTGACGTCTCTCCACAAAGTACGTTAGCGACATCTTGATTTGTAAAGAATTAAAAAGGTACATAGGAAAAAAGAAAGGTTGCAAAAAATTAAAAGACAATCCATACCTGGAAAAGATGAGTTCATGGGGAATTTTGTTTAAATGTAATACCTTTTAAGATGAATGGCGTTCCAACTTCGCGGTATCATTTGGCCATCCAAGGTTGCCAGGCGATATGCTCCTTTCCCGGCTTGTGCATCTATTAGGTAGGGTCCTTCCCATTTTGGGGCAAGCTTGCCTGCATTGGGCTCCTTTGTATTTTGGAATGCCTTTCGTAGGACTAACTCTCCTACTTGAAACCTTCTAATCCTTACGTTTTTGTTATAAGATCTGGCTACCCTTTGTTGATATGCTGCCATACGAACTTTGGCCATGTCCCTCAGTTCGTCCACGGTATCTAAGTCATGTATCAAGATATCTTTGTTATGTTCATACGTCAACAACCGTATCCGCGGTAGGTACAAGGACTTCTGCCAGGATAACTGATTCGGTTCCAAATACAAGTGAATAGGGGTTTGACCAGTAGCGTTCTTAGATGTAATTCTGTCAGCCCAAAGAACCATTGGTAATTCTTCTGCCCATCGTCCTTTCTTCTGGTTCAGTCTCTTTTTTAAGTTGCTTATGATTATTTTGTTGCTAGATTCTGCTTGTCCATTGGCTTGAGGGTGAACAGGTGAAGATGTCACCATCTTGACTCCCCAAGATGTCAAGAAATCTTGGGTTCTCTTACTAATGAATTGAGAGCCGTTGTCACAAATTATTTCTGATGGTATTCCAAATCGGCTGAATATGTTTCTTTTGATAAAAGATATAACTTCTTTGTCACGAACTTGTACATATGCCTCAGCTTCTACCCATTTAGAAAAGTAGTCTGTCATAGCCAATAGAAATACTCTTCCACCTGGTGCCATGGGCAATTTTCCTACTATGTCCATTCCCCAAACCATAAACGGCCATGGTGACAGGATAGGATGTAGTAGCTCAGCCGGTTGGTGCAGGATGTCCCCATGTCGTTGACAGGAATCACATTTCTTTGCGTAGTCGACAGCGTCTTTTCTCATTGTGGGCCAAAAATAGCCCATTCTAAGAGCCTTGGTATGTAGACTCCTGCCCCCGGTATGATTTCCACATTCTCCTTCGTGCAGCTCCTTGAGAACCTGATGGGCTCTATCTGCTTCTAGACATCTTAAGTAGTGACCTGCAGCAGATTTTCTAAACAAGAGGTTATCAATAAGTAAATATTTAGATACTCTTACCCTGAATGCTCTAGCATTTTTCTCCTCAGCTGGGATCGTATCATCTAAGAGATACTTGATAATAGGAGCTGTCCAAGAAGTTGCTGCTGGAGGGGAAGGTATGTCGACATCTAGAGCGAACATCTCAAGATGATCAATTGCTGGGATGTCAATATGCACAATTGGGATACTGGTTTGTGAAATGCTTTTGAAGGCTGAACCCAAGTTTGCCAGAGCATCTGCTTGAGAATTTTCTTCTCGTGGGATTTGTTCTAAGGAAAATGATTTGAATTTGGCCGAAAGAATTTTTACGATTTCCAAATATGTCGTCATCTTAGCATTTTTCGCTACGTAGGATCCGTTGTAGTGGTTAACAATTAGCAAGGAATCCATGAACACCCGGATATGCTTGACATCTAAGTCCTGGGCTGCTGTTAAACCTGCAATTAGTGCCTCATATTCTGCTTCATTGTTGGTAGCCTTGAAACTGCAACTGATGGATTGTGGTATTATGTCCCCTTGTGGCGATTTTAGTACAACTCCAAGACCTGTACCTCTCATGTTAGAAGCACCGTCTGTGTAGAGAGTCCAAATTTTTAGGATGTCATCATCTTGAAGTTGCTGTACTTCCAATTCCACTTCTTGTTGCAGGGTTTGACTTTGAAATCAGCCACAAAATCAGCTAGGGCTTGGGATTTTATTGCAGTTCTGGGCTCATATTTGATGTCGTATGTGCTTAATTGTACAGACCATTTCGCCATTCGACCTGACATCTCTGGTTTTCTCATAACATTCTTAATAGGATAGTTAGTGCGTACAATTATAGTATGTGTTTCAAAGTAGTGCCTTAATTTAATAGAAGCAGTTATCAAAGCTAGAATTAATTTTTGTAAATGAGAATACCTGGTCTCCGCATCTAGGAGTGTCTTACTTATATAGTAGATGGGTTGCTGATTACCATCTCGTTCTGTCACCAAGACTGCACTTACAGCACCTTCGAATACTGCCAGGTAGATGTAAAGATGTTCCTCCTCTTGAGGTTTGGCCAATAATGGAGGCGTTGACAGGTAAGTTTTGAGCTCCTGAAAGGCTTCTTCATGTTGGTCCTCCCATTGGAACTTATTGTTCTTCCTCAAGATGTCGTAGAAAGGTTTGCATCGATCTGAGGATTTTGAAATGAATCTGGTAAGTGCAGCAATCTTTCCCATCAACCTTTGGACGTCCTTGACAGATTGAGGTGATGACAGGTTGATAATAGCACGTATCTGTTCTGGAGCGGCTTCAATGCCTCTTTTAGTAACCATGTAACTGAAATTACCCGATCTTTTCGCGCGCGGGCGGGGGGCGCGGAAAAGGCGGTTGTCTTTCGCGGAGGGTTGGTGTCTGAGACCTCGCTTCATGGGAAGGAAAAATGAGGAGTCGCCACGCGGTTTTTGTATTTTGAGCCCAAACGTTGAGAAACGGCTTTTGAAAATGGTGTCGTTTTTTATTGGTAGCAAAAACTTAGGAAAAGGCTTTGAAAATAGGGGATCATTTTTATTGGTAGCAAAAACGAGTAAAAAGCTTTTTAGTACCAGATATTGTTAGGTTCGGAGGTCACGTTACGTTTCGGGTAGAGTATTACGAGATCGCCCGAAACGCCTCGCATGACGAGTCTTTCTACCTTTCTCGAAAACGTGTGTGTGTGTGTGTGTGTGTTTTGAAATGGGGCTTGAATGACAAGCTTAATCTTGGTTTGAATGTCAAACGTTGATTAGGTGACTTTGTTTGAAAAGACGAGCGTTTGAATGACAAACGTCGGTTTTGAGTTTGAAATGAGCGTTTGCGTGGCAAACGTCGATTTTGAGACGGAAATGAGCGTTTGCGTGGCAAACGTCGACTTTGAGTTTGAAATGAGCGTTTGCGTGGCAAACGTCGATTTTGAACCATGCGAGTCATTGTTAATGATTTTTACGGAAAAAATGCGTATTAAATGATTTTAAGTGTCAAATGGCGGCTTTGAGTTTGAAGATGAGCGTTCGGAGGCCGAACGTCATTTCGCGCGTTTTGGAAGAGAGTTCGACGGACGAACTCCGGTTTTGAACCGGGCATTACATTGTTAACGATTTTTACGGGAAAAATGCGTATTAAATGACATGCGATCAACGAATCGGGTTGCGACTCGGACTTTGAAAAGTAAATACTATCACGATCCAAACGGATCGGACTTTGTAAATGACAGTATTTAAAGTGCGGTATCAACGGAATCAAACGATCCGGATTCGTAAATGACGATCAACGAGGCCAAACGGCTCGGAATTGTAAATGACGATCAACGAGGCCAAACGGCTCGGATTTGTAAATGACGATCAACGGATCAATTGATCCGGAATGGTAAATGACATAAAAAGTAAACGGAACGGGGTCGGAACGCCGTTTTAACCCGTGATTACTTCTCTTACGGAAAGAGAAGAGGATCGAGGGGCTAAAACGTATCGGACCCCGTTAGACGGAGGCGTCTACATTTCGATAACGACGTTCGAAACGGTTATAGCGACTGGCGCGTAAACCGAGACGGAACGGGAGATTTAGAGAGAGGGAGTTATACCTATGGCTAGGGTCGACTCCTTTGGCTCGGGAGGTGTGTACGGGACACGGAAAGTGATTCGAAAGGTTGTTTCGAAGTTGTAAGGGGCGTATTTGACCGAAATACGAAGATTTCACGCGAATCGAGACAGAACGGGAGCTCGGGAGGGGTGAAAACAGCTTAGGCCGTGGGGGTGGTGATTTTTTGGTGTAAAAATTCTGTCCCTTTGCCTTTGACAGCAACTTCTATTTATAGGTGAAAATTGCAGTAGGAGTCCGGACGGACTTGGCCTGAATCCAGGGGGTTTTGTGGTATTTTGAGAATTTGAAGGACTTGCTGGCAATTTCAGAAAATGTGCACAGTGAGTCCGGCCGGACTTGGCTTGCAATCCAGGGGCATTTTGGTCTTTTCCCTTTGAATTTGATTGAAGGGTGACTAGAGGGAGGTGGCATTGCCCCTCTGAGTCACCAGCCATGTGGGATTTTGTCCCCCGGTCCCGGTTTTGTCCGTTTTTTAAAATAACAATCCGGGAAATGTCCGAAACGCCCCCAGAAAGTGCCGGAAAATGCGTTTTTCAGGGAAAGTCGTGCTTTTATGTGTGATGACACGTGTTAAGTACGGTTCGACGTCGGGATGCACGGCGATCCCCGGACGTCTCTGCTGGGCACAAAGAACGCGGGAGTTTAACGAGTTCCGGTTAACCTGGGAGCGCCGCTTAACGGATTTGGTTAACTTTCCGACGGATTTGGACGATCCTGGATTTGGGTACTTACAGCTAGCCCTCGCCGACGTCTCCTCCGAAGGAGGTAGTGGTCGTTGAAAAGATAAGGATCCAAATCGGGATGCCTTACTTGAAGGAGACCCAGGCGGTCACCGGGCCGGACCCTTAGCGAAAAGGATTCCTACGTATCCCGAGCTGAATCAAGCCGATCGTAGTTCGAAAAGGGGCAAGGGCCGCGCACGGGGACCTTGACCTCGAGCGAGACTGTTAGGAGGCGTCTAAACCTCGGGATGAGACCATTCGCGAGGGTACCCGTACTCGAATGGAGACTGTTAGGAGGCGTCCGAACCTGGGACTTCAAACCTTCGAGGGCGTGTGGCACCTCAAACCGGAGTTGCGATGCCGACGAGGGCGTTCGTGCCTCGGGTGCCGGGCTTATTGCTTGCCGCGCTTTTATCCCGCTGGGGATGAGCAATCGGCTACGACCGGCCACGGGGAGATGAATGTTCACTTGTTGAAGTGAAAAGGTGTTCGGGCTTACGAGGATGGCCGAAGAGGGATTGTTGCGAGGCGTTCGTGCCTTGGGGTTCGGGCTTATTGCTGTTGCCGCTGAGGTGGAACGATCGTCTCGATAGGAGAGTGGAGGTCGGACCGCGAAGGCCGGGATTGACTGTTTGAGATTGGACCGTGAAAGGTCAAGATGGGGGATTGAAATTGGACCGTGAAAGGTCGCGATTGAGACTTGGAATCGGACCGTGAAAGGTCGCGATTGAGGATTGGAATCGGACCGTGAAAGGTCGCGATTGAGAATTGAGATCGGACCGTGAAAGGTCGCGATTGAGGATTGGAATCGGACCGTGAAAGGTCGCGATTGAGAATTGAAGTCGGACCGTGAAAGGTCGCGATTGAGAGTTGAAGTCGGACCGTGAAAGGTCACGATTGAGAATTGAAGTCGGACCGTGAAAGGTCACGATTGAGAATTGAAGTCGGACCGTGAAAGGTCGCGGTTGAGGATTGGAATCGGACCATGAAAGGTCACGATTGAGACTTGAAATCGGACCGTGAAAGGTCGCGATTGAGAGTTGGAATCGGACCGTGAAAGGTCGCGGTTGAGAATTGAAGTCGGACCGTGAAAGGTCGCGATTGAGAGTTGAAGTCGGACCGTGAAAGGTCACGATTGAGAATTGAAGTCGGACCGTGAAAGGTCACGATTGATAATTGAAGTCGGACCGTGAAAGGTCGCGGTTGAGGATTGGAATCGGACCGTGAAAGGTCACGATTGAGAATTGGAATCGGACCGTGAAAGGTCGCGATTGAGAGTTGGAATCGGACCGTAAAAGGTCGCGATTGAGAATTGGAATCGGACCGTGAAAGGTCGCGGTTGAGAATTGAAATCGGACCGTGAAAGGTCGCGATTGAGGATTGAAATCGGACCGTGAAAGGTCGCGATTGAGAATTGAAATCGGACCGTGAAAGGTCGCGATTGAGAATTGGAATCGGACCGTGAAAGGTCGCGATTGAGAATTGGAATCGGACCGTGAAAGGTCGCGATTGAGGATTGAAATCAGACCGTGAAAGGTCGCAATTGAGAATTGAAATCGGACCGTGAAAGGTCACGATTGAGAATTGGAATCGGATCATGAAAGGTCACGATTGAGACTTGAAATCGGACCGTGAAAGGTCGCGATTGAGACTTGAAATCGGACCGTGAAAGGTCACGATTGAGAATTGGAATCGGACCGTGAAAGGTCGCGATTGAGACTTGAAATCGGACCGTGAAAGGTCACGATTGAGAATTGGAATCGGACCGTGAAAGGTCGCGATTGAGAGTTGGAATCGGACCGTGAAAGGTCGCGATTGAGAATTGGAATCGGACCGTGAAAGGTCGCGATTGAGACTTTGAAATCGGACCGTGAAAGGTCGCGATTGAGGATTTAATGGTGAGGACCATTATTAAATTTTAACGTCGGGAGACGGGCGTTAGTGAAAACTAACTGAGAATTTAACGTCTGGAGACGAGCGTTAGTGAAAACTAACTGAGAATTTATCCTCGGGGGATGGGGTGTTAGAAATGTCTAACTGAGAATTTAACGTCTGGAGACGAGCATTAGTGAAAACTAACTGAGAATTTATCCTCGGGGGATGGGGTGTTAGAAATGTCTAACTGAGAGGAAATTTTATACTTTTGGGGGGCCAAAAGAGGTAAAATTGAAACTGCCAAAAGTTGAGGGGCAAAAGGGGCAAAATTTTTTCCGGTACGCAAGAGTCCCATCGGACTTTTACTGAATTTCCAGATTCCTTTTTAATGCCGAGGCTGGGGAAGGAAGAGGCCATTTCTTCCATTGTTGCCGGCGAGAGAGGAGAGAAAAGAGAGAAAAATTCCAACCCAAATTGCAAGGTTTGCTCGTATTTGTGAAGGAAATTTGCTATGGAGGGTGAAGGAGGACCAATGGCTCGCCACGGAAGGACCGATGACGAAAGAACTCGATTGGTTCGGACCATTCGAACCACTACTCTTCCATTGAATCCGGCGGAGTTTTATCCGGCGAGGGACCGCCACAACTCCAAGGGAGGGATCGAAAGACAAGTAAGTTTCCTACAAATTCCATTAATTTTAAGAATGTGCATTCTTTAAATGTTAGAAATTTGTTAGGAATGAACTTAGGGATTTTGGTGCCCGAATTGGGGCTTTTGACTTTGCTATGAACCTTTGTCGAAATTGACTAGGATGTAGTTCAATTGACACTATGGGTGGATGACATAAAAATTTTGGTTGCAAAATTCCATGTCTAGATGCATTTTCCAAAATTAAAGTAGCTTTAATTCGAGACGGAGCGAAATTTTCGAAAAATTCGAAAGAATTTTTCGAAATGATTTGAATATACGTAGGAAATGAATGAGAACCGTATCTGCATTGCATCCTTTTGACATGCGTTGGTGCATTTCTGTTGACGTTGCTTCTGTCTTGTTTGTCTGCAGGGGACAGGGACGGTTAATACTCATAACCAGAAGAGTCGGGTGCCTTTGAGGCGGTGCAGGCATTGTGGGGCATTATCCCTGACGTAGCTCGAGAGGGAGAGAGGAGTCCGCGACACCGGTGCTTGACTCCGGCCGGCCGGGTTTATCAGTGCCGTAGCTGCGACAGCTGATACGCCGAGGGGCAGGTCCATGTATGTCGCGCTGAGCGAGTACTGGTGGGATACGACCCACACTTTCCATTTCAGATGGGGGAGGCGACGGTGACTCCCACGGATTTTGCCGCTATCACTGGGTTGCCGACTTATGGCAACACGCTGGTGTGGGTTGATGGTTACACCCCGGAGCAGTTGTCTGGGCTGCTGGGTTTTGATATTACCGATGCCTGTGGGCTTAGGCATTCGGTGATGTGCCGATGGAGAATCATTTGAGGGAAGGTGTCGCCGCTTATCCGGGCCGGGTCTCGAGGATGACCGCGGAGCGTCTCGGCTCGAGGGTTCCTTTGGTTTGCGCTGCCGCCGACTTTATTCCCGACTTCGACACGTCTTGTCACTTCCCTCTGCTCGGGTCGCCGGTAGACTTGGATGCCGTGAGGGGTTCGCGTGGGGAGGCCGGATCCGGCCGAGCTTTACCACTCCTCGGACAGTTCTCGCGGGAGAGGAGCACTCATTTAGCCGTTTCACGCCCGTCTTGGATGTAAGTTCACGTACTTTTTCTCTTCCTCGCCTCTTTTATGTACTCGTATGTATCCGCTTTGTAGCCGACATAACTTTCCATTCTCTTGCGTGTCCGGTGCTACGAGGTGTTCACCGCAGTGCTTGGGACATCAAGGAGCCGTACCGTCCCTCGTTCCCCGCCACGCCGGGTTTGGCGTAAGAAGGCGAAGAGGGCGGTCTCTTCGAGAGTTGGCACTCGAGTGTCATACGAGGAGATATCTCCGGCGCCGAACCCGGAGTTCTCTCGAGAGGATCCAGTGACCCGGTGGAGTAGGTTCGATCATGTCGCGGTGCAGATTGCCGCCGAGACTACACGGCGGCGAAGCTCCCGGTGGGACTTCACCGTGACGCCATGTATTTGGGGGAGAGGGTGACTCGTCAAGATAGGCAGGGTCTCTTCCTCGTGCCGGTGGATCCTCCTTTGTACATGCAAAGCATCCCCGGGAGATGCCGATTGATGAGCCGGAGGGGTACTTACAGTGGCGTGTACTACACCGAGTACATCATAGCGGGGGCCGCCTATGATGTTTTCTTGAGGATGAGGCCGAGGAGCCCGCAGTACAAAGATAGAGAGGGCGAGGTCCCCGGGAGGTCCTCGAGATTTTCCGGTCCCGCGAGCTAGGCTAGCGTACGAGGGGCCGGACGGTTCGCGTAGGCGACTTGTGATCCCGCTTCCGCCGAGCCGAGACCACGATACAGGCGGACCCCAATGCTTCGGTGAGCACCCTTTTTGATTTTCTCGCATTTGATAGTAGCATTCTCGCAAATGTTGCATCCGTACTTTCGCTTGCTTTCGATGACTTTCCCGGGTTCGCAGTATCCGGCCGTACGTATAATGAAGCCACGAGGCCGGTGGACGGGTGGTCCGCCACGCTAGGAGGCTCGTGGAGTTCATGCGGTGCAGCTTCCTGAGGAGCGTGGACGTCCGTGATCGGGGGCCGTCTAGGCCGAGAGATTCGCCCGCTCCCACACTGGTGGGGGAGGACTTTACACAGGGGTTTGGCCGCGCTCGCGGCGGAACGGCCGGATTTGGAGCTCCTTCTTCTCGCGCACTCGGGGCGCGAGAGGGGGAGTCCTCGAGTTCGCGTACTCCGAGGAGGCCCTTTGCCTATTCCCTACTGGAGGAGTTCGGCGAGTTCCCGTTTGCGACGGATCCGCAGCGGCGAGCAAGACGTCGAGTGTACGGATGACGAGCAGACTCGTAGTAGTCCCCTTTTATCGCTTTCTTTCTTTACCGCTTTGTTTAGACAAAATGCATGTATTTGTCAGAACAAATTTTGATTTGAACCGTATTTGCAAAAAGGCGCCCGTGGGCGGAACTCCGTATTTCGCATATTTATTCTATGATCACCTTCGTTATTTTCGGCAAATAAGCAAATAGGTTAATCAAAAATAAATAAAAAAGAGAAATGCATTAAAAATTGAACGGGTCAAAAATTAAGCATGTATGCACTAATTTTTAATTATTTGCACCGTTGCACGAGCCCGGGCGAAGGGATATTGACATTGGTTGAATGAAATCGTAAGTGTGCACGCAGATTTCATAGGAGTGAACAGGGCATGGTTTGGAAATGTTTCCAATTTTAAGGGCAATGGCCGCAGAGTTGACCAAGTCAATCGGCAGAGGGAGTCCTACGACTAGAACCGAATTTCCAGATTCTTTAAATTGCGCTTCACTTTGCAATTGGTGAGAAAACCGCGCATTGCTTTGTTCATCTCGGCTGAATTCCTTTCCCTTTCTTAAGGTTTTCTTCACCTTCCGACATGGCTCCTTTCCCAAGTTATCGTCTCGGATGCAAGAGCGATATTTGGACAACTTTCGCCGTGGGTACGGAACCACACGAGGCGTAACAAAAGGTTTTTCGAAGGTCGTTACATGGGATTAAATCTGTTTGGGCTTTCAAGGAGCTCATGCCAGATTGGGATCTTTCGAGAGCCGCGTCTCTGCTCGGGACGTACGGAGGAATGTGTACGCCTTTTCGTACAACGAAATCACTCCTACGTTTGAAGATTTCCGGCCATTTCTGGGAGGACCCGAGACGGAATGCCTAGTTCTTCCGTATGCCGGTGGCATGGCCACCGCTGAGAAGCTAGTGTCTTTGTTGGGTATCTCTACTGGAGAAGCATACGGGATGCCGATACAGATACCGATTACGTTGACATTTCGGGACCGCCCGAAAGATTTGCCTGAGCCGAGGGGAGCGTCTTTTCGTGGGACGCGTTTGCTTCAGGCGCGATTGCTACTCGCTCACATTCACGTCTCTGCGTGTGCCATCACAAGATACCGGACCTCGGTGAGGCAGCCGGAGCGGGGAGACATCGTGCCATTGGGTCTTGGGCGAGACGTTCTCGGGCATAGGCCGGATGGCGACCGGTAGCCGATACATGCGGGGAGGGAGTCCCGCTATGCCGACCATGTGGCCGAGGGAGAGGCCGCAGATGATGCCCGAGGTGCCAATGTCTGCGACGCTGGGTCTTTCTCGCGACGTCCTCTCGGTGATAGGGGCAATCAGCCGAGCCGGAGCTCGGATGGCCGACTTTGCACGCATCACTTGCGATGGTGGGTTCCCCATTGGAAGTTACAGACTTGTAGGACCGCTCAGAGGGTCTCGTTGATTGTCGAGTGCCGGGCCGTCTCGCACGTCTTTCTATATTCCATCATTGGTTCTGCGCAAGACGGGCCGGAGCAGATGCCACCGACCGATCCGAGTTATGCCGCTACCTTTGAGGTGGGATCTCGCGGATGGAAGATCCTTCGACGCTATTGCCGATCACCCTGGTGGCAATACACGTCCTTTCCCGCCAGTGTTCTCTTTCACCGGAGAGAGGGCACCGTTCCGTCGACGCAAGATTCGAACCGGTACGAAGAGTGTATGGGGAGACACAGATGGCTATCTTGTGGAGACGGAGTGAGCCGCTGGGTGCCGATCACCCGGACACTCGACCTTGAGGAGGACAAGCGAGGGCTAACCCCGGGAATCGTATCGGCGATGCCACGGCCGATTATGTGGCAAGTGCCGACGGGAGGCCAATCAAAGCACCGCAATGATGGCTCGAAGCGAGGCGGCTCGAGACAGAGCTAGAGAAAGGATCGCGCTGACACCACAAAGCTTGACGGAGGCGTCGGGAAGAGTCCCCGAGCTGTAGAAGGCCTACCGAATATTTCCCGCGAAGGTGAAGAACACTCGCCGGGAAAAGTGGAAGGGGAAGAAGGATGAAGGACCTAGTACGGAAACTAGGTTGACCTTGCCAGCCCGTAGTATCCACCCATTGTCATTGCGTACACATTAATTGATTAATGTTTTATTGTAGTTTTGCTAGCGTGTAGCGAGTCAAGAGTTGACCGTGCTTGAACTCATCAAAGAATGTTTTAACCGTTATGAATTTGTAGGTTAAATGAAAAGAGTTTTTCAAACACAAGCAATTGATGCTTATTGTATTTTTTTGTTTTTTAGACCGAACCAAAGATGGCCGCCTACGTTCCCCTTTTACAATTGGACTAAGGGGCTCAGTCACCGTAGTTCGACACTTTAGGTGAATTTGAGAAAAACAAAGACAAAAGAAGTGCGACTGCTTTTTTACCCGGATCATTAGCGGGAATGTATCCAAATTGGGTATTACTCTTTTAGCACTATTAATTTACTGAGGGGGACGATGTATGGGGAAGGAGAGTTGACTCGTGCTCTTCCTCAAACGAAGTATTCATGGAGCTTGCTTCCGTTCACGGGGTTAACGAAAGGGTTTCCGTCCAAGTCTCGCTAGCTTCATGGCTCCTCCGAGAAGATTCTTTGTACCACGAACGGTCCTATCCAGTAGGCTCCCACTTTCCGAGGGGATTGGTCTCGCGTAGGAGGCTTTTCCTTTAGCACCAAGTCGCCTTCTGATGTCTCGGATCTTGACTTTCTTGTCGAATGCTCGTGCCATTCTCGCTCCGGTAGGCTCGAGTGTGTTCCATGGCTTTCAATCTCGCGCCGTCGAGTAGAGCAAGTTCGTCGTGACGCGCTCGTAGCCATTCGACTTCATTGATCCCGTTTTCCAAGAGGATTCCTGAGGGATGGAATTTCCAATTCCACGGTAACATCGCTTCCATTCCGTAGGTAAGTGCGAACGGAGTCTCCCCGTGGCGGTTCTCGACCGATGTTCGGTATCCCCGCAGGGCTAGATGTAGCTTTTCGCGCTCCCGACCTCTCGGTGGTCATCTTTCCGATTATCATGGCGAGAGTCTTGTTGGCCGCCTCTACCGCACCATTGGTTTGTGGTCCGTAAGGAGAAGACCCGTGACGTGTGACTCGAATTCGGCCGCAGTTGGTCACAATCTCCTTCGAAGTGAGTCCCATTGTCTGAGATGATCTCGCTGGGCACTCCGTATCGGCACATGATGTTCTCTCTGATGAACTCGGCCACCTTCTTAGAATTCGCACTTGTACGATCTCGGCTTCTACCCATTTGGTGAAGTAGTCGATCGCGACTAAAATGAACTCGTGACCATTGCTCCTCGGAGGAGTGATCTTGCCGATGACGTCGATTCCCCATGTGGCGAAAGGCCATGGCGTAGTCATGCAATAGAGTTCGTGAGGAGGGATGTGATTGAGGTTGGAGAACCGTTGACATTTGTCGCAGCCTTCTGACGAACCGGATGCGCCTGTTTCCATTGATATCCAATAGTATCCCATACGGAGAATGATCTCGTGTCAATGCTCGGCGTTCATGTGCGGACCGCAGTTCCGTTGTGAACTTCGCTCATTAGCTCGCCGGCTTTTTCTTTGTTTACACACCGAAGGAGTGGCCCTTGGTGGCGCTTCTTGTACAACATACCCCTAATGACGAAATGGGATGCCGTGCATTTTAATGCCATCATGTTTTTGGCTTTGATCCCTTCTTTGTATTTTCCATCTTCACTTGTGAAGGAAGCTTCTCCGCTTTGGAGGTACTCGGTAAATTTGATTGTACTGTGGTTCGTCGATCGTTTCTTTTTCTTTTTCGATCTCACAAAGAATAGGCGGGTGTTTCCCGTCCGCCTATTCTCGAGGGGTTTTACCGCTTTCCTTCGGGAATTTCGACAAGAGAGGCGAGGGCTGCTGTGGCATGCTCGCGAAGCGGTTCCTCGTCTCTTGGCAAATAGTGAAAAGAGATGTCCTTGAACCGAGCAATGAGTTCCTCCATGTACGCGTGGTACTTCGAAGGCCGTAATCTACCGTCTTCCATTTGTTGGATACTTGATTGATGATCAATGCCGAGTCTCCATATACATCCAAATTTCTAAGATGTGGCGCCGAGGGCGGCTTCCAAACCCGCCGCACAGCTTCATATTCTCGCCGCATTGTTGGTCGCTTCAAAATTCAACTTGACGGCTATGGGAGTATGCTCGCCCTGGGATCGACAAGGAGCATTCCAATGCCATTCCCCTTCTTGTTGGCTGCCCCATCGAAGAAGAGTTGCCGCCGGTTTGCGCCGTCAAGTGAAAAGATTCCGTCGTCCGGAAATTGCGGATCGTGACCCTTAGGTTCACCGCCGGGAAGTCGGCAAGCCGATCCGCCATTACTCGCCGCCCTTTGTTGATTTTCTCGACCATGTACTTGATGTCGAACTCACCAGAAGAATGACCACTGCTAGCCGCATCGACAGAGATGGCTTGTCAAAGAGATATCTGACGGGGTCCACTTTGGAGACCAGAGTACCGAATGCGACCGCATGTAGTGTTTCGCTTCCGACTACCCATACCAAGGCGGTACAAGTTTTCTCCGATGCCGAGTAGCCGAGTTCACTTCCTTGAAGCTTTCGGCTTACGAAGTAGATTGCATGCTCAACCTTGGAATCTTTCTCGTTCTTGTGCTGCATTGCTCCGATTGACGTGTCTCATCCGTCGATACAGGAGTAGTGGCTTGTCTTCATGTGGCGGGCACAGACTGGGGGATTAACCAAGTAGGTCTTGATCTTCTCGAAAGCCGTTTGGCACTCCTGAGTCCCATTTGATGTCGGCATTCTTTTTCATCGCTTGAACATGGGCTCGCAGAGAGATGTCAACCGGTTGATGAAGCGACCGATGTAATCAAGTCTTCCCATGAAGCTCTTTACTTCGTCAGTGGTTTGAGGCGGCTTCATGTCGATGATGGCCTTGATTTTCCCGGGATCGGCTTCGATACCTCTTCTCGTAACCATGTACCCCAAGCACCTTGCCGCGCTGACGCCGAAGGTGCACTTTGCCGGTTCAACCTCATGGAGTGTTTTCTCGAGTCCGTTGAAGAACTTCCTCGCATCCGTCATGTGCCGCATGTCCGATCCTCGAGCGGATGATCATGTCGTCGACATATACTTCGATTTCTTTGTGAATCATGTCATGGAAGAGGGCTGCAGCCCGCCGGTAAGTAGCCCCAGCGTTCTTCGTGACCGAACGGCATGACCGTGTAATGCATGTCCCCCATGGAGTGGTGAAGGCGCCTTGGCCCGATCCTCCTGACATCTTGATCTCGGTTGTATCCAAATAACCCGTCCACGAAGGACTTTACTTCGAAATTTGCCGTGGTATCGACCAAAGATGTCGATGTTAGGCAATGGGAAATCATCTTTAGGGCTGGCCTTGTTGAGATCCCGAAATCCACGCAAAGATCTCGACCTTTCCGTTGGCCTTGGTGACCGTCACGATGTTGGAGAGCCAAGTCGGGTACTCAATCACTCGATGAAACCAACTCCTGAGCATTTTCTCAATTTCTTCTTTAACTTGCAAGGACCACTCGCTTGATCTTGCGCAGCCTTCGTTTGATGTGCTTGATTCGGGATCCAGGGGAATTCTCGTGCTCCACGATTGAGGGATCGAGTCCCGGCATGTCCCGATATGACCAGCGAACACGTCAACATACTCCCTGAGGAGGCTTATCAGTGGCTTCTTTTTCTCGCATCGGCGAAGAAACCGCCCACTTGTGTCTCTTTAGGCTCTTGCACCGACCCTGTGTTCACTTTGGTCATAACCTCTTCGGCAGCTTGGGCCCGGTTGTCCTCTCGGTCAACTACACGCTCGAGAACTTCTTTAATGTATTGTTCGTTTAATGTGTCCGCTTCTTTATCAATTGAATTATTAACGTCTTTTAAGTTGTTTGTTAACTTATCGCTTGTTAAAGTGGCAATGAGAGGATACTCCGAAAGGTCGACTTTTCATTAAACAAGAACGGGAATACATGATTGGCTACAACATTATAGTCCTCCTGCGTAAGGCCGCTGGATGACTCGCAGGATCGGACTCGACAAGGACTCGACTCAGAGGGTTTCGAGACCGGCTTTAGGGAGATGTGGGGCGCGGGCCCGCCTTGTCTTCCAATTCCCGCCCGGCTTGCCCTCGGTCCGGTGAAAGTTACCCAATTCTTCGCTGGCATTGCCGGATGCTTGATAAGGGTGCGGGATCGAGAGGCTTGGCTCCCGCCGTCCCTATCATGGCGATCATGCCGTTGTCTGAGCCCCGCCGATCAAGTTGGGCAACTCCATGACTTCTTCAAACGTACTCGTAGAGCCGGTCCACCGAGAGCGTCTTCTATGAATTCCGGTTCCTTCGCTGACTTACCGTCTCGAATGTGGCCTCTGCGGCCGATCCGAACAACTTGTTTCCCATGGAGAGTACCTTGAGTTGCTCCTCCAAGTCTGGGATTCCTCAATGTGTACTCATGCCGGATCGCGTGGCAGCTGGTCCAGTAGAGCCGTGATGTCGAGGAACGCTCCTTATCTGGATTAGCTTTGAGTCCTCTCGAAACGCTGAGGTCCCGTGCTAGCCGTTCCATTCTTCCCGTAGTCTTGGTACCGACTATCCTCGCTTCTTTCTCATCTTCATCGCTTCCACCGTCTGGCCCCGCTCGCCCGCTCGCCGCTGGCCCCTCGCCCGCTGCCGGTTCCCTGTGGTCCCCTCGCCCGCCGTCGGTTCTGCCTCGGTGAAGTAATGAGCGAGGTCAAAGCCGTAAGGTCGGAGATTGGGTGTGCCGTCTGAGGTTCCCCTTTGCGGCCGCCGCCTGTGCGGGCGAGCCTTTTGTCTTCCTTGATGTCGCCGGTGTTGGCACGTAGCCAAGCCCCCGGACCGTGGTGTGGTCCTCGACTTCAATAACTTGGTGTCGGCCTTGCAGCCTTTTGCCGAGCCCCGCCCCGGGATGAAGTTCATGAGTTTCATCATCCTCATGGCGGGAGGAATTGATCGTGAGACATGGAAGGTCCACGTTGCATATTTGGATCTCGGAGGTCTCCGCAGTGAATCCAAGCTAATGGCATGTCGTCATTATGCTTGATTTCCAATACCGGAATGTCGTTGGTGCCGGTCCCCTGCGTGGTGACACCGTCGCCGTAGATCGTGGTTAGCTCGTTGCCTTGCATGAACTTGAGGCACCGGTGAAGGGTGGATGCCACGCCATTGATTTGATGCAGCCAGTGGACGCCCCAGATGGCCGTGGAAAGTGATTGGAATGTCCAACACTTGGAATTCAAAGCTGGGATCACCCGCTTGCCGAACCGTATGTCGAGAGTAGCAACCCCGAGAACCGTACGGGAAGTAGAGTCATAGGCCTCGACAAAGGTGGATCGAAGGCTTAAGATCTCGTGGGCTTCGATGTCAAGGTGTCCATCATCTTGGCGGGCAAGACATTCATTCCGAACCTCCGTCTACCAACACGCGGGAAGGCGACGCTCGTCCACTGGATCGTGATGTAGAGCGGCTCGTTGTGATCGCCCCAAATTTTGGAAGGTCCAAATCATGAAGGTGATAATGTTGCCATAGTGGATGTTGCCGATCATTCGAATGACTTCATCTCGGGGTCAAGGCCCACTGGGACCATGGTACGGGCCAGCTTTCCTCTAGCTTGAGCTTGTGAGGATAAGAGGAGGTGAGCAGAGACCAAAGGGAAATGTTCGCCCGAGTCCGCTTGAGCCGAGTGAGGATCGGGTCCTCTTTCAAGGAATTTGCGTCTTCGGGCCGGCCGGATTGCAATTCTGGCTCCGTCGGCTTTTTGGTGGCCTTAGGTGGTAATGCATGGATTTGACCCGATCGGGTTAGAACGCCGACATCGTTTGGTCCCTTCGAACAGCCGCTTCCGAAGTTGAGCCATAGTTAGAGGAGGATTCCTCGTAGCATAGGGCCATATGTCTTCCCTCAACTCATTGATCGTGGATGAATTCCCTGAGCTTCGGGCAGCCTTGACGGATTCTCGTCCTGTGATACCGGCTGATGCCTCTCGCGGGAGGTAGCCTACGCTTGACGCAGCTTGTTCGAATGTCGCTGCACAACAAAGGGTTGCCTCGAACCGAACCGTGCGTTGCCGACCCTCCGGGAGGTTGGAGAGTTCTCGCTCAAGCGAACGGTCTCCTTGATCTCTTCACGGTATATCGCGTTCCTTTCCTTCGCCGAGCATACTGTGGCATTCTCGAGTCGGGTCCGGCGATACTCATGGTTTGCTAGTTTTCCTCCGCTCCGGGCCTGTATCAACCTTCTTGCAATGAGCTCGCGCCGAGAGTGAGCGCCGCGTTTCTTCCCATGTGAGAATAGCCAAGCTTCTTTGAATCAACGTGCGGCAGCCTAGGTAAACCTCCATCGGGGAGAGTTTTCTCCTCTCGCTTTATCTCGAGTGGCGGGTATGCTCGGAAGGTGAGTACACGGCTTCCCGAACATCGGCCCATGTGACCGGTTGCCGTCCCAGCTTGATCGTTTCGTAAAACGAATGCCGTAGATCGTGGAATTTCCCCGAGTAGTTGCTCAAGACGAATCTCCATCCTCCTCTTGTTTTTAAATAGACCTTCCTCCCCGAGTTGGCCTTTCAATTTGAGTGCGGCAATGATCCGTTCCCATCCTCCCAGACCTCGGGAGTCCGGTTTGTTGACTTCATGCCCGGCTTGGAAAAGAATGGTTTCATCGTCTTCATCGTCGCTTTCACAGAGAACTTGCTTTCCTCGGGAAGGTAAGCGCCGGGATTCGCTTCGCCGTGTCGTTCCATCTCCTAGGTCATTGGGACCGTTGACCACCCTTGCCTCGGCAGGGGGGTTGGATGAGAACAGACGGTAGTCGTGGAAGTTGCCATGAGCAAAACTCTTGAGGTCGAACCGGTCTAGAGTGGCCTCTAGCTTTCGTCCGAAGCCGCCCGTGACACTTTAAGGGCTTCGGGTCCCCGTAGGTCTTTCGAGCTTGGTCTTCGTCCCAAAGACGACTTTCTTGAGCGGCTAGTTCCATGAGGGCTTTCCTCGCGAGACCTAGGCGCCTCCGTAGGCGCGCATCGTCCGGCTAGTGTCCGTAACCGTGATTACATTCAAATCGCCGAATGGCGGGAACACTTGGATTACATTGACGAAGGAAGTCGGATCGGGACATTCCATGCGGCCTTCCTTGATCTCGATCACCAAGAAGTTTGCCCATATCTCGTTGATTGACCCCACGGGGTATTGAATTCTCGCAATGTCGACGGCCTCGTGATCTCGCTCGATCGCCAAGTCTATCAAAGCTAGCGCCGACCGCGTGATGTCTCGAATCCGGCCGTGACGGCCGGGAGTAGAATCGAACCGGAGCATGTTGATGCCGAGGTGGTCATTTCCTATGCCTAAGCCGACTCGCCTCATGGGAAGACTTTCACGTATGTTTTCGGGGCGGCCGCCTAAGCGTTCCCGAGGTTGATCTCGACTTGTAGCAGGTGAGGAGCTTGGTCTCCTTCGCCGCCGCCTCGCCTCGCGGCGCTGAGGGTATAAGCTTGACCGACGGCACGGGCCGGTTGCCACCGGGCCGGTACTGGAAGTAGGGATGAGCTCGAGCTCGCTGCCAATGCCTCGTTTACCATGAGCAAAAGCCATCGAGGGTGACCTTGGTGTTGCAGACCGATAACAAGGACTCGGATCTCGCTTCATCAGATATCTCGAATAGATGATATTGACGAAGTCGTCGCCATTCACTTGATCGAGGGATTCCTCGTCGCGTGAATCACGTGCTTCCAATTATCTGATAGCCGCCAGACCGGACGTTGAGCTTGACAATTTCCATGGTATTGGAACCTCGGTCGTAGGTGACCCGACGGAAGGAGTTCCGTCCTCAAAACTGAGCATGTGAATGCAGAGGTCTGCTTTGCGGATCTGCCGCATCTCGACTTCCGGAGAGTCCAGATTCATCGTCATCTGACCGTTCAATCAAATGTAGGGACGTATTGCGTTCGGTTGCGTTGTTGAGCAAACTAGGAAAATCTCGTACCCCATGCTTCAGAGGAAAGGCTTAGAGGGGAATCCTCGTGGAGGACCTTTCCATACGACTTCCATACGCCGAGATGAGTATGACGATACTTGTCGACCTTTATTACAAAGATCTCTTCACTGGGCAGGCCGTAGAATGAGTTTGAAGAATGCTGATGAATCTCAGAGCGGAGACTGGGGGTTTATGTGCCCTCATCATGGCGATGTTCGCCGTTTCCTTCCACCCGCCTCCAAATGTTGGAAACGACAGCTGAACTTGATGTATCGGACCGCTTCTGTGGTCCGCCCGCTCGAGTACGTTTACATAGTTGGCATCTCCTGACTCGAGGGATTCTCGATGAGATTTGCCCCGTAGTCCCTCGTTGATTCGAAGGAGGTAACCCCTGCGCTCGAGTGCGGACACGGCACATCGTCTCGGCCTCGTTTCCTATGAGGAAACTATCCCCTGATGACTTCAAGATCTCCCCGCCGGTTAATGAACTTTAACGCACCGATGGAGAGTGGAAGCTATGGCTTTCATGTGGTGTAGCCAAGGGCGTCCCAAAAGAGCCGTGAACTCGGATGGAATGTCCATCACGTGGAATTTTGCCGGCACCATTTGGGTTTCGAACCGTAGTTCCAGAGTCACCGTCCCTGTGATGGGACGAGACGAGTTGTCGTAGGCCTCGATAGTCCGAGCCGACGGAATCAGTGGCTTTCATGGATGCGGAGAGCTCGCATCATGCCGAGAGGGAGGACATTAACGGCTGACCCGTTATCTACCAATACTCCGGGAGTGATATGGTGTTGAAGTTTGAGAGTGATGCATGCAGCTTCGTTGTGCCCCGAGGCGTCTCTCGGTAAGTCTTCGTCGCGTAACGTGATCATGCCGCCATACAAACGGGAGTCGTAGATCTCGCCTCTATCCGTAGAAGGAGAGTCATCCACCCATCCGTTTCCCCGTCTTCCTCTTGCGAGGTAAAGCCTTCCGGAACCTCGTGGAGTGTGTTGAGGCCGCCCGTGGCGGTTGCCGCCCTTGGTTAGCACATTGATCGAGTGCGATTGCCAAGCCGACCTTGATCTTCCTTTACCTGGTCCGAGCTCTAAGCCGGACAAATTGAATCTTGGCCGATCCCGCTGAGGGTTAAAGGCTTCGACCGCGGCAAGAAGATTACCAAGATCCGAGGTATTCCTGTGTCCTGTGGCCCGAATCCGGTTTCAGCGGGACTTTTCGGCTTTCCCACCCCCGTCTCGCTCTAAAGCCGCATGGCCCGGAGGCAAAGAGGACTCGGCCGGAGTACAAGACGTAGTAGTCGAACCTCCCGAGGGTTCTCCAAGTGTACCTACACCGGTATCTCCAGCCTTCGTATCTTTCTCTCGCTTGCCGTTGAGAGGATTTCTTCTTTTGTTTTCTCTGAGGATTGCTCCTGGACAGCTGAGACTCGTACCTGTGCAAAGTGAGCGCCGCAAACATCGTAGCCGATGTGGACATTAGAGGAGGATCCACCGAAAGAGGCGGAGAAACCGGTTCTCGTGGCACTCTTCGGGGCACCCACTCAATGGAATTCACGCCGTTATTGTTCTAAAAGGGATTCCCGATCGTATTGGGCCCACGGGGGCGCTCTAACTTGCCTTCTTCTATCAAGTTCGGATTTCGTATCGTAACCCCAAACAATTGTCGTGGTATGGCCGTGATACCGATGGAAGGCGCAAAGATTTGCTCTTGTCCGCATTGGCTACGGGAACTTTGGGTTTATAATTGGCAACGGGCTTAAGGAGACCCTCCTCGATTAACCCTTCCAAAGATCTTGCTCGCTGGCATGTCCAACTTGTCGAAGTGTACATGTGCCGCTTCGAGTAGAACTGTTGCTTTGTGGGACTCGGGTTTCGTTACCCGACCGTTGTCCCCGATGGACGTAGTCGACGGACGTATCTTTCCTTTCACGGGGCCGGTGCGGGATTGAATGCAACCGCTGAGCGGTATTCGTATGGCCGTGCAAGAGCCAACTTTTCCTTGAGATCCTTCTCGAACCGTGAGCCTAAGATTGACCATGGCCCGAGATCTCGGGAAGAAATTGTGATCGATGAGAGTTCGATGGACGGTCTTAAGCAGACTCAAGATCCGCATCTGCTCGTCTCGAGAGCGGCTCCATGATCTCTGAGAGTTTCCTCTCCATCTCTTGTAGAATTCCCCAACACTTTCATCCGCTTTCGCTCGCGGGTGATTAAGTCCTCGCGACTTGTTTCCCACTCTAAGTTGGGATCTCGTACCGCTCCAGAAGATGTTACCGATCTGCTCCTGTGTGCGGCGATCCGCAGTGCTTCGACCCTCGTAAACCATCGTAACGCCGAACTTTTGAGCGTATGCCGGAAGTGGTCGGCCATTTGCCGGAGGGTTGCTCCTTTTGCTCTCATGCCGAGAACGTAGGTGTCGACGTGCGTTTGAGGACATTCGGTTCCCATCGAATCGGTCCATCTCCCATTCTCGAACTCGGGCAGGAGAGGCGTGACCATTCCCTGATCTCGTGGATTCGAGCGCTTTCCCGCTTTGAGCCGCTCATGGTGGCTTTCGTGTCTTTCATCCGCTCGACCATCCAGCTAAGGTCGGGTCCAGCAAGGATCGTGAGGCTCGGCTACGGTGCTACCACGTGAGCGGTAGTGATTGGAGGTGGAAGGCTTGGTATATGAGAATATACGGGAGCCTTTTCTCGAACCGTATCGGGGTTTGTCCCTGTTTAGTGGATTCGTGTATAGGCAACGGGACGAACCCGGGAGGGTATTGAGGGATATTGGCATCCTGAGATGGTCCAAATGCGCCGGTGATATTGAGTGACGGGCGTAGCACCGGGCCGACCAAAATTGACAGTGGTTGCCCCGAGAGGTGGCAACATGGAGCCTAGGTCGGCCTGCTTTCCTTGGTTGGAAGGCATCCCGTAAGTTGGCGGGGAGGAACCCGATTGAAGGTTTGGTGAACCGGTTTCGGGAATCGTCATCCTCGACCAGACAAAAGTACCGTCTCGACCGGGGATAGCCGCTATACCACGCTCATTCGTAAGCCGTACCACGAAATTCCCGCCGATCTTCTTCGCCTCTTGTGAACCTCACAAGCCCGGATGGCTTCTTCCAATGTCATATCTCAAGCACGGTGGCGGGGTCCTTCCCCGTCACGATTTCTCGGTGAGCTAGACATGTCGGAAATTCGGCCGAGGGAACCGAGGGAACCGAAGAACCGTCTCGACGCCGCCGTTACCGTGATCCCGGCAAGGCGCCGACCCGGAAATCAACCACTTTCTCGCTCGCCGCAGGGAACGAAAGGAAGGGTTTAGGCTTCGGAAAAGGGATTTGGCTCAAGGTTTTCGGGCTTGTGCAATGTGCAAAGCTACCGATTAATGTTTACTTAAAGCACGTTTTCTCGTAGTCCTAATTGGTTGGAAAAGAGCGTGTCTTCTTTTTCGCAACTAATCCTAGAGCTCTAATCGGGATCTCGTCACTACGCTTATAAGCCCCTCGTTTCCATTGTAGATCATCTTTCTCAGACGGACTATCCCGAGCGAGGTCCGATAAGGCAAGCGAGTTCCACCGACAAAGGAAAAAGTGAACTTAAGGCTAGCCGATCACGCAAACTTTCAACGTGTGTGACGTACGGGCCACTGGCCGAAGTCAACGTCCTTAAGTTAAGGCGGGATCGTGCCAAAATTTGGGCATGACCTCTCCCGACTCGCTTGTGCGAGAGACCTTAGCTTTTTAGCGTTGGCCAAGTTGTGGCCGGTACGATACATACGGCGAGGTTTGGTGACACGGCGTCACATCAACCTTCTGGGTATATTTTTCGCAGAGCTCCGCGTCAAAGTCAAGGCCGAAAAGCTCAAGACTTCGGGTCGGGAACGACCTTTGGTCTCAAACTCTCGAGCTTGACTCGAGCGGGCCCGGCGTGAAAAACATACACTTAGGCTTTATGACACGAGCTAAGCCAAAACCAACCGGGGTCTGACAAAGTGTGACACAAAGAGTGCATGGCTTACACGGGCTAGGATGGGATGTTTGGGACGACCCCGCGCGCCCGAAAGGTGTCTCGTGCACCAATCGGAGTGCAACCGATAAGGCCATCCCGGTTAGGGGTTGTAGTGTGCAAGGTACCGAGGCAAAGAAGTGCACGTGAAGTGCGGTGTTCCGAGGCAAAGAAGTGCGCGTAGTGTGCGGTCACTAAAATTCTTTTTCCGAGTAAAACAGAGATTTTTCGTAATGTGTCTTAAAGAATTTATGATGCACAGCTTCAAAAGACAAAGAATGAAAATCAAACATGAATGGGGATGCACAAACATGGTATGATTTTTGAAAAGTTGACAATGTAATGCCTTTGAAACAAAAACCGTTCGAGGTTTAAAGGAACTCACACACACGAAAACGAGGAAGGGTAAACGAAAGTTTGACCCACTAAGGCTTTTTAGAAAACATCGGCAGCTTTGAAAAAGTATCTTTTCCCCGCCGAGTCGCCAACCGAAATTACCCGATCTCGCGCGGGGGGCGCGGAAAAGGCGGTTGTCTTTCGCGGAGGGGTTGGTGTCTGAGACCTCGCTTCATGGGAAGGAACAAAATGAGGAGTCGCCACGCGGTTTTTGTATTTTGAGCCCAAACGTTGAGAAACGGCTATTGTGAAAATGGTGTCGTTTTTATTGGTAGCAAAAACTTAGGAAAAGGCTTTGAAAAAGGGATCATTTTTATTGGCAAAGCAAAAACGAGTAAAAAGCTTTTTGTACCGTAGATTGTTAGGTTCTGAGGTCAAGTTACGTTTCGGGTAGAGTATGACGAGATCGCCCGAAACGCCTCGCATGACGAGTCTTTCTACCTTTCTCGAAATCGTGTTTGTGTGTGTGTGTGTCTTTTGAAATGGGGGCTTGAATGACAAGCTTAATCTTGGTTTGAATGACAAACGTTGATTAGGTGACTTTGTTTGAAAAGACGAGCGTTTGAATGACAAACGTCGGTTTTGAGTTTGAAATGAGCGTTTGCGTGGCAAACGTCGATTTTGAGTTTGAAATGAGCGTTTGCGTGGCAAACGTCGACTTTGAGTTTGAAATGAGCGTTTGCGTGGCAAACGTCGATTTTGAACCGTGCGAGTCATTGTTAACGATTTTTACGGGAAAAATGCGTATTAAATGATTTTAAGTGTCAAATGGCGGCTTTGAGTTTGAAGATGAGCGTTCGGAGGCCGAACGTCATTTCGCGTTTTGAAAGAGAGTTCGACTGGACGAACTCCGGTTTTGAACCGGGCATTACATTGTTAACGATTTTTACGGGAAAATGCGTATTAAATGACATGCGATCAACGAATCGGGTTGCGACTGACTTTGAAAAGTAAATACTATCACGATCCAAACGGATCGGACTTGTAAATGACAAAGATTTAAAGTGCGGTATCAACGGAATCAAACGATCCGGATTCGTAAATGACGATCAACGAGGCCAAACGGCTCGGAATTGTAAATGACGATCAACGAGGCCAAACGGCTCGGAATTGTAAATGACGATCAACGAGGCCAAACGGCTCGGAATTGTAAATGACGATCAACGGATCGATCGATCCGGAATGGTAAATGACATAAAAGTAAACTGAACGGGTCTAACGCCGTTTTAACTCCGTGATTACTTCTCTTACGGAAAGAGAAGAGGATCGAGGGGCTAAAACGTATCGGACCCCAAGTTAGACGGAGGCGTCTACATTTCGATAACGACGTTCGAAACGGTTATAGCGACCGGCGCGTAAAACCGAGACGGAACGGGAGATTTAGAGAGAGGGAGTTATACCTATGGCTGTGGGTCGACTCCTTTGGCTCGGGAGGTGTGTACGGGACACTGAAAGTGATTCGAAAGGTTGTTTCGAAGTTGTAAGGGGCGTATTTGATCGAAATACGAAGATTTCACGCGAATCGAGACGTAACGGGAGCTCCTGGAGGGGTGAAAACCGCTAGGCCGTGGGGGTGGTGATTTTTGGTGTAAAAATTCTCTTTCGCTTTGACAAAGAACTTCTATTTATAGGTGAAAATTGCGTAGGAGTCCTGACGGACTTGGCCCGAATCCAGGGGGTTTTGTGGTATTTCGAGAATTTGAAGGACTTGCCGGGCAATTTCGTAAAATGTGCACAAAGTGAGTCCCACGACTTGGCTTGCAAACCAGGGGTATTTTGGTCTTTTCCCTTTCAATTTGATTGAAGGGTGACTAGAGGGAGGTGGCATGGCCGCCACGTGCCCCTCTCGAGTCACCAAACATGTGGGATTTTGTTCCCTGTCCCGCTTTTGTCCGTTTTTTAAAATAACACCGGAAATGTCCGAAACGCCCGAAAGTGCCGAAAAATGCTGTGTGAAAGCCGTGCTTTTACGTGTGATGACACGTGTTAAGTACGGCTCGACGCCGGGATGCACGGGCGCCCCGGACGTCTCGCTGGCACAAAGAACGGGAGTTTAACGAGTTCCTGCTAACCCGGAGCGGGCCGCTAACGGATTTCGGTTAACTTTCCGACGGATTTGGACGATCCGGATTCGGGGTACTTACAAGAACCCAAGAACTTCTCGGCCTTCATTCCAAAAGTTTCGCATTTACCTCGGATTTAGTTTCATATTGAAACTTGACCCAAAGATATCAAAGGCTCGGGAGAGAGGTCAAGCTTATGTGATCTTCGGCTTTCTTGGACTTTACCACCATGTCAGCCGAATGTATATCTCCCATTGTGTTCCCAATCCGATCTTTAAACATCTTGTTGAGACGAGGCCTTTGATACGTCGCACCTTTGCATTTTTAGTCCAAAAGGCAATGGCAATATAACAATAAATACCCGTGGGTGTTATGAAGGCGGTGTCTCTCTTGGTCGGACGGTTCCATCCGAATTTGTTGAAATCCACGAGTGATGCATCCATGAATGTGAGGAGTTCATGTCCTGAGAGTGCGGCATCAACTAACGAATCTATATTACGTGGCAAAGCGGAAGGAGATCTTTTCGACAAGCTTTATCTCAGGTCGGCGAAGTCGACACAAACTTCGCCATTTCCCTGTTTCTCTTTCTACCAGCAACCACGTTCATAATTTCCACCTTGTGATAATCGACCTCTCAATATCATGTTGGCTTTGAGTAGGCGCTCTACCTCTTCCTTGATGATCTAGTTTCGGTTTCTCGCAAACTTCCTACGCTTTGGTGTTGCATCGGTTTGAAGCTAGGATCTACGTTAAGTTTCAAAGTGAGTGGTGACATCTTCTTGTCATAACGCCTGTCATATCATCGTGTTTCCAAAAGCAAAACTCTTTATTACCCCGCTTCTTAATAGCTCCACCGGCCTTCTCTTCTATATGCTGCTAGGGATGTCGGTGCCAATAAGTACCTTGATGTCCGGGTTGGAAGAGTCTAGCAATACTTCTTTCACATCATCCTCCCTAAACTTCCCAGGACTCTCACGTACTTTGCTTTCGGTAATTGCTTTATGCTTGTTTTGGGGAGATGTCGACGCCTTCATTGATGTTTTATAACATTCCTCGCCACCCGTTGATCACTTTGTAAATCTTAGCGACACCCCAAGGTGTTGGGAAACTTCACAATAATCTTGATGCAGTATGATGGAGGGTACATGACCTTCATTCCACGAATCCAGCAGTCTTTCTCCCAGTGATGACATGGTGTAGGATGTTGCACAATTAATTCACGCTTGAGTAACCGTTTTTATGGTGTTCGAGGCCCTTTGAGTATATTGGAAGCTTTATCTCTCCCACCGATTTCTTTGACTTCACCACTTGAAGCCTACCAAGATCGAGGACTTCTTAATGATCTCCGATTCCTCGGATGTTCATTTCCTTAAGAGTGCCCAACATAATAAGATTTACGTAGCTACCCCCATTCAACCAAGATGCGCCGGATTGTACAATTGGCGATCTCGCAAGGAAATAACTAGACAGTCGTGATGGGGTTCCAAAGAAGTTATCTCGATCACTTTCATCGAAAGGTGATTGGATCCCTGGTAGGTGTCGACATCCTGGGCCGTCTTTCCGCTTCTCCTTTTGACTCTTTAGCATATCGTTTCTTTCACGCAGAATAGGATGTGCCACATATTTCGAACCTCCGCCGATAAAATTGATCACCTTC